>JAHQZX020005238.1:0-28332 GCA_019804575.2 Pseudotulostoma volvatum
AACGGAGGAAGTCACGAGTGGTTGTTGCAGTTCGCAGAGACCTGCTCAACAAACTAACTATTGAAGCTCGAACCGACCTACTAGACCACCCATATATGCTCGTGCTAGATGTCTGGGAATCGAGTAGGACTTAGGAAAGGGCTCAGAAAACTCGCATCGTGAACTGCTATGACAATTGGGTGGGAGAGAGATATTGCTGGGATGGAGGAGACCTTAGGCGCAGGCGAGCCCTTGAAGATGCTGAGTGGGACGGGGTTATAGAGGGGAGGCGTTTGTTGCTGAGGGACTTTAATGCACACAGCCCTTTATGGAACCCACAAGCACGAGTCCGGAAGAATGCCGAGTCTCTGGAAGCTATAATAGACAGATTCGACCTTTCTATATAAACAATAATCCGGAGGTCCCAACTCGGCCAAAAACAACGCCAGGAATCTCTATCATCGGCTTATCCTTAACAACGCCAGAGCTAGGGCCGTTGCCAGTTTTGTACGTGGACACCATGAGGCCATAGTGATGGAGTGGGTGTCACCGCAGGAGGGGCCGATGGAGGTGTCTAAAGATACAACAGGATGGCGCATAGAGGCCTTAGAGGCGGATAAGGAAACACTAGAGAATGCAGCGTATGCCTGGGAAGATCTAATGGTTAACCACCCACCCCTAACAGACAGCTGCACCGAGGAGGAGGTAGATAACGAGGCGTTACGAATCCAGGAAAACATGGTAACAGTCCTGAACCAATACGCCAAACCGATACGTGTGTGCCCTTACTCGAAGCGCTGGTGGGGGCCAGAGATTAAGCGGGCTCGAAAGACATATGCCCAGGCACGGCGGGCGTGGAAAGCAGGTGCCATGGAAGAGAGAACGCATCGAGAGGCTCGCAACACATATTACAGAGCTATACGAATGGCGGAACAAGAGTGTTAGGAGTCCTTTCTAGTGGGGCCGACAGACCCTAGGGGTCACCTAGGCCCAGAGGACACTAACCAGTGCTGGACCTTTGATACACAACTCCAAGGGACACAAGGATATAGAAAGGTCGAATCTGTCTATTATAGCTTCCAGGGACTCGGCATTCTTCCGGACTCATGCTTGTGGGTTCCATAAAGGGCTGTGTGCATTAAAGTCCCCCAGCAACAAACGCCTCCCCTCTATAACCCGGTCCCACTCAGCGTCTTCGGGGACATAAATAAGAAGAGGCAAAACGAACGGATACTAAAAACCAATTCTATATTTAGATGTGCTCCACTACGCTACTACGCTGGTTGAACACTAATTAGCAGTTTTAAACGAGGAACAGCCCTAACTTCTTACATCGTACAGAGTAACTAGAGAGTCAACAGAAATTACCATTTGCTTGGAGTCTCTTTTTTGGAGGCCATAATGCTTGATTGACTTATAGACTTGGTGAGTAATTTCCTCTCCGGAATGCTCACCGAATATTCTCTTGAGGTTTAGGAGAGGATTTGGCGCTGCCCGACATTATCTGCCTCACGTTAGACTTGTTGCACTTGTGCTTCAAATCACAGTTGCACATTGCTGAGTACATACCAATGAAGTGTCCCACAATTCCAGTCAAGGGTAAATAAACCATTAGACAAGGACCATACATATATCAGAGCTTGGATGTATTTGATTTTCAGCCATCCGTAGACGATCGATGATAACTTACCGGCGTCCTTCCAGACTCTTTGGTGCAGAGTCTTCATATTAGCCTGTAATGAGCTCAAAAGGTCTAAACATTGCCATGTCATTGGACCCCGAGTGTAGTACAAGTTGCCTGACTGAAGCTTTGGTCAAGAAGTATCGTCCAGTCAATACGTGCCGTACTTAGATGCTCTTCCTCGTAGGGTTGATGAGAAGGCAGGTGCTGTTGCAGGAAGGCCGCTCTCGATGAGCATAGTCGACTCGTCCTCGTCGAGGTGGATATAGATATTATGGGCTTTCAATAAATAGTTGACGATATGCGAAGTACCGTCCACAAAGCGAGCACAGTCCTGGTCCCTACCTAGATGGCAAATACGATAAAGCCACACCTTCTGTGTCTTACAGTCTGGATGAACATACTGTTGGATTATGAGCTAGCAACAGAGGATTATGGGCTAGCAGTAGAGGAATATTTGGGGCTTTCAACTGATTGCTACAGAAGAAGGAAATTTATATATGGAATATACGAGGAACAACGGTGGGCGCTGGGAAGCGCTGACATGATCTTAAATTAAAGGACTAACTTGTGCATGTCTTAATTATCACTATATAAAAAAATCCTTAACTCCCGGTCCTCAATGTCTTATACCCGTCGTATTCCATCAACTCAGTTCGGCTCCAAGTCAGCTTGCTTCAAGTCAGATCAGCTACAAGTCAGCTTGACTGCAAGTCAGATCAATGCAAGTCAGATCAAGTACAACTCAGATCAAATGTAAGTCAGACTATCTGCATTAGCTCTCCGTGATACTATTCTTGGGAATCAGCCTGCTAAATAAAGGATGCCTCAAAATGTCCTTTATTCCAACACATACATGAAATCTGCTCCGTGTTCGTAAATGGCGTTTCGCCTTACCCTTGAGATGACACTTATTAAGAGGCCTGAATCCCACCTGTGAAGCATTTAAATGGGTATTACCTTGATATACCTTGTCCTAGCTGATGTTAAAGACCGCCCTAGTGGGACAGCTAAGGATGTCAGGGTTTGTTGGGATGTTATTCTGGCAGTCATCGATAGTCGTGAATATGGGGATAGTTCCCGAGCACGTTCTTTGCCTTTTCCAGATGAGGATGGGACGGTAGAACTTGAATTCTGCGCCGACGAGACACGTAATAAGGAGAGGATCGTAGAGGGGGGGCGTTTCTTGAGCACACTCCTTCCCCTTAGAAACAGATGTTGAATTTGGTGTCTTCGACGAAGAGGATGACAAAGGAAAAGAACTTTTGCGGCGGACAAAAGAATTCATATTGTTAAGGGGTAATTGAATGTACTTATAAATTGTAATTGTTGTACGATGTACGAAGTTAACATTGAATAATGCCAGCCTCCCAAGTCCTTAGATGATCCGCTATTTTTGTCAGGAATTGTGAGAATATTGTGATAGCGGCTCTTATGGGAATACACTTATAAGAGTAGTTCTCAAACACCCAACCGGACAGATAGGTCATTATACAAAATCAATTAACATTATTTTGCGCAGGAATGCTTACCGAGCGGTTTTGACAGCCAATATTTAAACGCCTCTAGATGTTAATCAATAGTGGATATCCCAGCTTCAACGCCTTGCTTACCTCGTTAAGGGCAGAAGACCCAGTGTCGGATTGGGGAAGACCGCCTTGCGGGCCGAGGCCGACTTTTACCCTCTTATTTATACCCCCTGTTGGTTAATGTCTGAAGGTGTAACATTATTATGATAGCCTTGCCTACTTACTTATCTTTATCGGTCTCTCTGAAATGCTTTTACAGTCATATTCGGAGTCTTGTATGAGAAAGGATGCTCTTGTCAAGCTCATTACTACTAAGCTCAAAGCCACCTTAAACAACTCCAATAACACTTACAGAGCCGCCTGGATTGCAGTCTGACTTGGGTGTTGTTCAATGTGGCCTTAATTTATTCGCCTTCGATCTTGTAATAATGAACCTAGTAGGCTAGGCTTACCAACTAGGCTAAAAGACTAGAATGCTTGACCTTATTGAGTTCAAGCACGCCTAGCGCCTTTGTATAGTTATAGCTTATAGGGTGTTCATCACGAATCTCCCTGGGCTAGAGAGCTCCTAGGGCGCTTAATTACTGTAATATGTGCTCTGCTTTCTAGTGGCAACATGGAAAAGCTGCAATATCTTGGGAAGCAATTAATATAGATAATCAAGCGTAACTAGTAAGCGTAGTACTAGTACGAACTTCTTAGGGAGGACTATACTATGTGCAAATGTATGGCTGGGGTAATAACAAGAAGCAAGGGAAGGTACAATTTTTCTTGGTCGATTTGTTCATTTTATTTTTGGAGGACTTGATAATGATCTCAAGGGTAACTTCATGATAGTTGGAGATGATAATTTATATATGCATATGTATAATACGTACGTTATCACCCTAGAAGGACGTAGAAACAAATGATGAAAGAGGCGAAGTTCCGAGACATTTCCAGAAGGGAGAAGGAAGGAATCATCATTCAAAATACAGAAATATAATTCCCTATTCTGTCCTTCTGATGTTGGGCAATACATTCCGTAATCCAGGTAATATTTCGAACTTCCTTTACGTGACCGGCTGTTTAGCATCAACACTGATTTGGAATAACAAGGAAGAAAAGGAAAAGAGAAGGCGATGCGGGGTTCCATAACTCACTTGCTCCCGCAGCTTCACCCAAGCGTATACCACGGCCGGCGTAAATTGCCTTGTGAAAACAAGCTTCGACAGCTCCATCTCTTTCTGGTAAAAAAGGTCTTCTAGACTCTTGCCATCGGCGTTGCCTGCGCTGGCTATGTGCCCAAGCCCTGCTGGTCCTTGACTCAGGCCAACAGCGTCGAAAAAAGCCTTATATTCCGCGACTCCACTGACCGCAAGCGCTACCGATTCGACATCGTTTGCCCTCGACAGCATCAATGAACCTTCGGGGTAGAGTTTCCCAAATTCTGGATATAGCTTCTTGCGATCTTGCTTAGATAGTTCCGTCCCAAATGAGTTCAAAGTAATGTTAATAGCACGACGGTCCGCCTCGAATTCCAGGATCTCTGACATAACTTCTTGTGTGGGCGTCCCTTTGAAGTCAGGATTTGTGTTGATGAAGCCGTAAAAGTCCTCGAGATAGTTCTTGTATAATGTATTACGGATGATCTCGATGTTTAATTCATCGAGGTCCTGATGGCTAAGGCTCCCCTTAAAATAGGGTGCTAGTGGCGTCTCGACAAGAACTGAGACATAGAGTTCTTCAATGTTTGTTGCAACGCATAGCACAGGCAAGGTATCGAACCAGCCGAGTGGATGGCATCGCTCCAGTAACTCTCTAGTATCTCGCTCATGTAATGTTCCTGTGATTAGCAGCGCAACGTTATCGATCATATATCCGTATGTCAAATATTCCATAAATTTAGAGATAGAGCCGGTCGCCTGTGCTTGCAAGTAACGAAATTCAGCGACAAGCTTCTCAGTCATCTTCGCTGCGAGGGCAGACGTCGAGGGATTTGGGAGGAGGGAGGCTAGGAAATCCCCATATGCGGGACCCAGCTGGAGCTTGACATCTACATATAGGTAACATTAGCGTTCATACGATCAGTAAATGAGCGTGGATTATAGGATAAAACGGACCATCGATGTTATCGCATTGGGTCAAATTGGCATAATGCTGGCTGTTGAGGAGGCTATTCCGGTATCCGCGGACGATTCCCTCGATGTATCTATCTGTATCAGTATGTGGGTTGGCTTCTAGGAAGCAGAGAACGGGGGACATACCCTCCATTCACATTGAAGAACAGGCCCTCCATTGCGAATGGTGATGGTTGCCAGATTAATGAAGGAAGCTCAGATCATGTTCGCAGGCATCTGGGCAACTATGGATGTGTGATATGTCAGTAAACCAGCTATATAGCTCGAGTATCAGCCAGTTATCCCCGATGAAGCATAGCTCGTAGTACCACACTAGTACTATATAGTACTAATTGTTTGCTTTGCTTTGCTTATGTAAGCCCACCATCTCCCCGTTTGGAAAAAAAAAAAAGTAGGCAAATCATTCAAGAGGCTAAAAGGGCAAAAAAAGACCGTTCCTTCCAACCTGGCTCGAACCTGGTTGATGCAATTGCTTCTGCGGCTTCCAGGACTATAGCTTCCTCTCCTATTGGCTTCATATATCGCCGTTTCCCCACTGTTAATATTGAACAGCTAGAATGACCCTCTTCATTCTTGCTGAAACCAGTGCAGGATACGCTCTGCTTAAGGCGAAAGATAAGCTACTGAAGAGAGATGACTTAGCAACTGAGGCGGAAACTGCTCAAGGCGTTTCGAACTTGTAAGTTCTTCGTAATCTTGTCGAGCGCATAGAACGCGCTCGATCTCTGTTTATTGAGTTGCCTGTGACAAACTCTAATGCATCATCTAGGTTGAAGTTAAAACATTTCCAAAAATTTGACAGTGCTACTACCGCTTTAGAAGAGATTTCCGCTATCGTTGAAGGCAAAGTCACTCCTCGTCTCGCTGGCCTGCTCGACTCGATCAAAGATGAGAAGAAGGTTTCGTTGGCGGTCGCCGACCCTAAACTTGGTACGATTATCCTCATCGCCCTCATCTGTACCTCCTTCTATACTTCGAGCTGACGCTCTACTCGAAGGCAATGCCATTGGAAAGCTTCCCGGATTCTCAATCCAGCTTGTTGCCGACTCCTCCACCACAGATATCTACCGAGCCATTAGGGCCCACCTCCCAACGTTGATCCCGGGCATCATTCCCGAAGACATGTCTGCCATGTCTCTTGGGCTATCCCACTCTCTTGCAAGGCACAAGCTGAAGTTCTCGCCCGACAAGATTGATACCATGATCGTTCAAGCCATCGCATTACTGGATGATTTAGACAAGGAGTTAAATACGTATGCCATGCGCGTGAAGGAGTGGTACGGTTGGCATTTCCCGGAAATGGCAAAGATTATAAACGACAATATTGCTTACGCGAAGGTTGTTCTAAAGATGGGTATGCGATCAAACTGGGAGAAGGCTGACCTTAGCGAAATCCTCCCGGAGGAAATTGAAGGTACCGTGAGGACTGCTGCAGATCGTTCCATGGGGACGGAAATCAGCCCAGAAGATTTAGAAAATATACAGGCCTTAGCAGAGCAAGTTGTTGGCTTTGCTGAGTACCGACAGCAGCTCTCTAGCTACCTATCAGCTCGCATGACTGCCATCGCCCCTAATCTAACAGCATTGGTCGGTGAACTGGTTGGGGCAAGATTGATTGCGCATGCTGGAAGCCTAATGAACCTCTCCAAGAATCCCGCCAGCACGATACAGATTCTAGGTGCTGAGAAAGCACTGTTTCGGGCCCTGAAAACGAAGCATGATACCCCAAAATATGGTCTCATTTATCACGCGTCGCTGATCGGTCAAGCTACAGGCAAAAATAAGGGTAAAATGGCAAGAATATTAGCAGCCAAGGCATCCCTTGGCCTCCGCGTGGATGCCCTTGCTGAGTGGGATGACGATGTTACGGAGGAAGATAGGGCCGCGCTAGGCATGGAAGCTAGATACAAACTTGAAAGGAAGTTAGCTGCGATGGAAGGAAAGCCCTTGAAACCAAGGGGTGTTGCTATTGCACCCAACGGCGCGATTACGCATTCTAATAGATTTGAGATCAATGAAGTTAGAAAGTATAATACAGATGCTGATGGTCTTATCGGGAATGAGCCCGTGTCGTCAAAGAAAGAAAAGAAGCAAAAGAAGAAGTTAATAGAGGAGGTCAGTGCGCAGTCAGGGCCCAAAGATAAAGAAATAGCTGATGGTACATCCGACGGGGACGATGACGAGGAAATGGAGGACAAGCCCCATTCTAACCGGGACGAGGATGGGGCAGAATCTTCGGACGAATCCGAAAGAGAGAAGAAGCCGTACAAAACCAAGGATAAGAGCCAGGATGACTTGGAGAGGATGGCAGCGAAGGCTGGCCTCAGTGTGAAGCGGTACCAACGGAAACTCGAGCGCGGAGAGATCAGATTTGATGCCGACGGGAATCCTACTTCCATTAGCAAGAAGGACTTAAAAAGGGCCAAGAAGGAGGCTGAGAAGGCAGCTCAGGTCGAGGCCAAGGAAAGCAAGCGAAAAAGATCGGCAGAAGATGGTGAAGCTGACAGGACGGAAAAGAGGAAGAAAAGCAAGAAGTGATTTAAGGAAGTTACCCGAGATTTCCGATCGGATCTTTGTACGATATCGCCCGTGTTTCAAGTCCTCGGATCTACTGATGGTATGCGACGCTTTTTTTTCCCCCCTTTTTCTGGGAGGCGTTTGAGGCGAGAATTGCCAGTACATCTTTTGGCGTTTGTCGATATGAAGAAACAAAACAATCACCCCAGATAGTACAAAATCTTTATACCCTTGGCTCGATCCTTTCGAAGCTATGCAGTCTATGTGTCTGGAATCTTTAGTCTTTCATAGATGGTTCCCAAGTGCTCTTGGGAATTCGGGCAAGTATCCCTACAACTGTACTTCAGGTTGTCGTTATCGAGCCCGGGCGGATTCCGCCTGATCTGCTGGAGCAGGTTGGCTTTGGAGAACAACATCATGACTGCCGATAATGGTCAAACTATTATCATAGTAGTACCTTATGATATAATAGATAATGATCCATTATGCCATGGAGAAAAAATAATACATAATATCCGTGATTGAAGTTCTGATAGGAATAATATTTGCAAGTGTAATAAAGTACTTGTAAGGTTTCTGATCATTCGAACAACAGCTGCAATTGGGTATTACTAGTAATAACATACACGTATACACCTACTTTGATCAGAAGTTCAAGTTGACTCAGCTGGCCGTGGGACGGATTTCAAGGAATTGGCGGGAAGAACGATCCCGCTTGATCGGAATAGCTGGCACTACATGCTCGATATAGCTATTGGTTATGCAAGTGCTCCCCATACATATTCGAAGGAGCACTTTGACACTCTCCAGGCGGAGTAATCTCTCCAGCGGATTGGGAGAATGTCAAAGAAATTCCTTCATTAGCATCCCTAAGAACTCAAGAGGATCAGGCAACCATCGACCGACCCATGTCCTCTTCACGATGGATATTTTTAATTAAGCACTTTGAGTGCACTTCTGTAAGTTCACCTGTTACTAATATCAAAGCAACTTTAAAGTGGCTAATAAACCAATAAGAATTCCTTGGCTCGAATACAAAATGGCTAGGGTCTATTCGATAAATAAAACAGACAAGTCGCTGCTGTACGCCGCCGCCTTAATCCTCCCTGAATCATTATACGAAATATATTCAATATAATCAGAGAAAAGACGCTTTCTTCTTCCATCATCCCATAGTCATCCTCACACGAAGAGGCTTCGAATCTGGACTGAGAAGCGAATACTTGATATGGTAGACTGAACCTTTGTGGTTTGAAAACGCTGGTCGCCCTTTTCGGGAGTGTGTTGCGGTGCGATATGCATCACCACATTAGGGCTCCTATCGAATTTATGAATCTCAAAGTTCGACAGATTCGTAAGTTCGTAAAATTATAATTATACAAAGATAATTTACCCGCATGAATTAATGTTGCCGTACATAACTATTTTACATGCTTTTTAATTGGTTCCTTCACCTTTAGCATATCCCTCAACATAATTAAGGTCCCATAGTGTATCCCCATTCATCGCAAGACGCCGTATACCAAGGATATCGCGTCCAATATTGAAGAGACGCTTGATGTCGACTTCCGACGAAGGTATTGGAAGATAATTGCGCGCTTGCCTGCCATGGGCTTAGATTCATCTTGATTGGCGTTCCACCAGCGTGATATCCACTCTGTTTGGTCTTCCTTTGTGTTGGCTCTGTAAGCAACTCATGGGCTGTCAAGATATCGAACAATATCGGGGGTTTCGGGTGTGTTTTCGACAGATGACTGGTATGGCTCGAGGAATCGATATTCGAGGCTTTTGTATTCGTTGTTCTCTGTATTCAGCGGCAGGGAGGGTTTAGAGGGGTAGGTAGGCTCGAAGAACTCGCGGATTCGTTTGATCACACGTTGGTTGTCAGCATGTGGTCTTTGATCCATTGGTGGCAAGACTATACAGACTGCTGACTAAGAATAGGGGTGGGGGGCACCTAAAAAGGCAAGAGAACTCCAGCCAAACATTTTACCTCTATTACGTGATAAAAGTTCGACCAATTACGAATCGAATCTTTCTAAAGTTCGACTCGATTCGATTCGATAGGAGCCCTAATCATACTTCGTTCCTTGTTCTATTGCGTCTACTAAGTATTGTGTATACAAACTCCTTTGTACCGCACGGTACGGTACTAATACTAATGAATACTAATAATAATAATCATAACTTGTAAATACCTCTATAGTCGCGGTAATGATGTCGTAACGCCGACCACAATCCTCTTAAGATACCACTAGACTTAACCCTTAATAAATAAAAGACTTGAAACAAATAAATTCTGACATGGTGAATGCTGGCTTCATGCTGATCACTCGGGAAGGAGCTTGGGAATGCGTGGACCGAACCGGTGAGTACGAGCATCAATCAGTTCTTACATTGAGACCAACTGACTAGAGTCATATTTGTAGGTTTCCGGCACCCCCTTTTATAGGTGACGTTGCCATCCATTCTTTATCAGGAAGATCTGCAAGAATAGAAAGAACAGCCCGTCAGAAATGCGGACATTCATCGCTCAAAATACTTCGAATGCCGCCCGGCGGCGCAGTGCAGTCTCTTCCCGTTCACGCCACATCTACTTCTTTCGACGTAGGCCTCGCATATCAAGGATCCTCCTTCTTGCAAGCTTAACGTCCATCGCTTTTCTGTGGTTCTGGCCACGCAATCCCCGTGTGGTGGTAAGTCCTCTCAATGTTACAATACAGTAGCAATGAACGCTATACGGGTATCAAGGCTCACCCGTCGCTTTTCAGGGCGATCGAACTCTTGACTACTGGACCCAATTCCCGTCTCTTCCTCTATCCTCTCCCCCCGAAGAGTCGTGGATGCTTGGGCCTACGGATACCAACGACGCCATTCCTAGCGATCTGCTGAAGCCAAATCCGTCCTTCCATATTCTCCTTCCGGCTCTGGACAAGAGTGCCGGCCTCTGTCGCGCAGTCACGTCAGCGACGATCTTGAACTATCCCCCGCCTACCTTCATCAAGTTGGGCGAGTTGTCCAGCCCGCTCCATGCCATGGTGTCTCGGGTTAATGGCATTGTTTCATACCTCGGGAATAGTAAACGTGTAAATGGCAGCGATTTGGTTTTGATCGCAGATGGGGAGAACACCATCTTCCAGCTACCACCGGAGATCTTGATTCAGCGGTTCCTCACCATTCTGCGCGAAGATAACAAGAAGTTGAGAAAGAAATATGGCGCAGCGGTAGCGGGCGATTCTCGTCCAGGAGAGGCTGAGATCCAGAAGTACTCCCAGCGGGTTGTATTCGCAGCGGGCAAGCGATGCGTTCCGTACTTGCCCACTGACTTTGCCTGTGTGTCAGTGCCTAAATCTACACTACCCCCGGACGTGTACGGAAGACATACAGATCAACAATTGGGTGGACGACGGAACCGGCCTCGGTGGCTTAATTCAGGCGCTGTGATCGGACAAGCGGCGGATCTAAAGCTGATTTACGAGCAAGTACTTGACCACGTTATGCAAAGTCCAAGCGAACGAGGCGACCAAAGGACCCTTACACAGCTCTATGGGAAGCAGGAGTATGTGAGAGAGCTGGAACGAAGGCGAACCAATGACCCTTGGGTAGAATGGTTCTGGGATCTTGTGGGAATTTCGGACGCTACCGAAATCCCTAATACCCTCATCGATCTTGAGCCAGGGAAGCGATATGAGTACGGTATTGGAGTTGACTTCAAGTCGCAACTGTTCTTCACGATGAACGGCTCCGAATCGGACGTGGCGTGGTTCAGATATCGAGATATCAAGACATCATTTGAATTGCAACTGAAGCGCAAGATTCCCCGGGAGCATCGCCTCATGTTACCGCTTGACATTCGGGAAAACGCTTCGAATCCGTTTGCCCGAATTACGCTGCCTGAAGGTGAAGCCGCCAACCCACCACTTAACGAATCAATTGACATTCTTCCAAATGCTGAGAGAGAGGTCTGGCAAGACCTAATGTTGATGACTAATACGTATTCGGAGGCTGTCCCCGCAATGATATATACGAATGGGGACGAAGTCAGTCGGGAATCCTGGTGGTGGCAAATGTGGTACCGTCCGTGGGCTCGCGCTCTGTTCCGCAACCGTATCCGCTCATCGCACAGCCGCCATACACCGCGGTCATCTTTGTTCGGTGATGCCAGCCAGCTGAACACGAATGAGACGCTTGGCGGCGTGTGGACAGATACTGACGAATGGCTCCCGTTTGAGGAGCTTTGCGGTGGTTTTGAGTTATCCCTTTTCAGCGATGGGTTAGGCCCCTGGGACCAGGAGAATAGCACTTGGCTTCACCGGCCTGGTGCTTATAATCAATGGGGGGTTTTAATCTCTGGCAGTGGGCCCGAGGTACTGGAGAAGCCGACATAGAAAGCGAACTTGAATTTAAACCTGAATCTCGAACCTGCCCTGCTTAGTAGCTATCCAATTAGCTGGCTCTCGGCTTCCGATAAAGCAATGCTGCATACATTAATGCCATTTCTGTCATTCGATTCTGCGTGATCATACTGGCTGCCGCCTTCCTATGGAGAAGATCCGGGGCGAGGCTGGGCCGCCACTTCTCTTCCCAAACACGCACATCGGGGCACTTCTTTTTCCTTTTCCTCCAGTGTTAGCCGACTGCGCCTAGAGGTCTTGTCCTTGTTATTATCATATATACCCACCATATCGTCACTCTGCTCTCATTTTCGTTCATTCTTTCTAGCTATTATACCACGGTTGCATAATAGAGCGGAGAGACGGGAGTACCGAGTGATTTTTTTTTTTTTTTTCCTTGGAATGGAGCACATACATTCGAACGGCAGGAGTGGTGGTATCGTCAATGTCCGAATATGATACGCTAAGTGGAGACTAATATAACAAGACAAGCTCTTATCCTTATCCATTATTTATTGCGTGCGTAGAAATCATCTTGTTAGCCATGCTAGCTCTGATGCTAAATATTCCTGATCACGATCCCGCAGGGCCCAATGTCTTCCGAATAGCTTCCAAGATAGCAGTAACATCCTCATCTGACAATCTCGCCTCCCGCTCCTCAATAACGGTATCCAGTAAGGCTCTCGCACCATAATCATCCGCCCCCTCTTCTACGGCTTCTCCTTCCAACCCCTGTGCTTGTCCCTGTTCTTGCGCCTGTCCCTGAATGCTATCGGGAGCGGCAGAGATAGGAATGGCTTTGACCCCAATGCCAAGGTTAACAATCATGAGGACTTCAGCCTTGGTGAGGCTGTGGGGATAAAGTTTTGAAATTAATGTCCGAAAAGCAGTGTCAAGGGCTTTGTCTGTTGTTTTTGGAAGGCCATCACGACGATAGTTGAGTAAATGCGGTGACAAGCGGTGAATGTAGTTGTGAATCTTTTTGCTCGTTTGTTTGTTTGTTTGTTTGGTTTTTTTTTTAATTTTGTTAGTTATTTTATATGATTACCAACCATGACTCTTAAGGATGCAAGAACATTGAACAAAAGAAAGAAAAGTGACGACGGGGAAATGGCAATAAGGATTATCTTTGAGTAAAATGGCACGCCACATATGGGCGGTATATATATATATTTTTTTTTTCATTTCATTTCTCAACAGTAAAGGTGGTAGAATAATTAATAACAGAGAAATGTTATTCTTACCTCTTTAACAACCGTATTATGATCTCGCAGATCCGGACTCGGCATCCAATTCCTTGCCCCCGGAGGCGGGTTCGGCGGACGTCGAGGCGGATTGGCCGTCAGGAACGCGAGTACCTCAATGTTAGTGAGAGTCGCCGTTTGTGGATCGATGACCTATTGAGAACGAATCAAAATCTATCTTGTTTTTTTTTTTTTCCTTCCTTTTGGTCCTTTCGTTTATGCAACGGAAAATTAGACGGGGGGGAAAGAGGATCATTCAACCTTCATTTTTGGGTGTTCGATAATTGCAACTTCGGCAGTTTATTCCTGTGATGTGAATTTTATTTTATACCTTTTGCAATAAACTTTAAGTCAACTATACTATCTATATAAGGTTAGATCCAGTACTTTGTTCGCAAGTATGTACTGTACAATACGGTACGTGTAATGTACCCCGGAAACGCTGACAATGCATTATTTGATTATCTTTTTTATTTGGTGGTATCTAACAGATGCCAGTAGTGGTTTAGTACTAGGTAGTAATAAGTTGTAACAGATAAATAACAAGGCGGCGGCTTCTCCTACAATAAGGTAGTGCAAACTTGAACTTGAGATCTGGTGGGAGGATAACTTCCCAGGACAAAACCCTCAGTGGCAGGTCAATGCATACGACCACTCAATTCTTAGGGACTTGTTTAACAAATGCGATAAGTAGACCCTGCGACATGCAGATAGCCCACGTCTTTTAAATACAGATATTTGGCTTGCCGGAGTCTTTAAAGGCGAAGAAATTTTATTTGGTACGACAGCGTATCACTCCGTTTGTGAACAGCGACTTGAAGCAAAGATATCACTACTAGTGCTAGCTACAAAGGAAATAATGGACAGAGGAACCCGAGGTTAAGAGTATTCCTACAGCGAGAAAACTTGGTAGCTAGATAGAGGACACCAGCGCCAGTGATTTTGCCACTTTTTTCATTGAACATAGAGAACGCGCACGCTACAAAGACACAAGACGACTTTTCCCGTCCTCTTAATTTTCGACATTATACCTAACGCTTATCATAGTATGATATGTTAACATTTGACTTCGAATCAAATCAACAATCGTACCTGATTGAATCTAATTTCCTAGCAGTCCTTAGACTAGATATTATTTACCCTTCACCTTTCCACTTCGTTCATTATAAGCCAGCGTCATCTTTCCAGGCCGTCATACCATCATCGTTATCGTCACCGCTGCATCTCTGAGCTCCTAGGAATACCTGGTGCAAACCAACCATGAAAGCAACAACGGTCTTAAGGCACTCGAACCTGAATCCATCACTGGCTGGTGGTTTGTGCTTACTACTAGAATAGGAGTCATGTAAAATAGAAAATGGATCTTCTTTCCTTCGGAGGTGCAAGCCATAAAAAATCTTATTATCCAACTCCCCCGCCTTTGCAACACGACGTCAGCTACATCCACCTCAGCCCAGGATCAGTCAATGGTATCATTCACGGGGATCTTGAAGACTTCTCAACTTGAAGGATTGGAAAACACCGAAAATCCATAGGTTTTCGGGAATCGGGAGCATGCGAAAGATCGTCGATGCACAATGTGCTGAGTTGCAAGCTGGTGGATCAAACCAAAGTTGTGGAATATGGTAAAATAACTTGGCAGGTGTCCCAGTCAACCTAAGCGTCAAGTGCCGTAGAGCTAGAGATGATCTCCAGCAGGACGGACGTTCATGCCATTGGCTTCGTTTTCCAGTTTGCGTTTACCATCCTCGTCAAGATCTTACTTACGTATCAGGCAGCTTTGAACGTGCCTCACTTTTTAAAACCTAATGTTACCGTCATCGGATTTTTTGCGCATATCCTATCTTCATCTGTTCTATCTATCACTTCTATTTACTAATATTCTACGCTCCTCGTCTTCCCCCGCTTGTCGAAATATGACGATCCTGATTTTCGCCATCTTACCGGAGATAGCATCGATCTTCTTGCTGTTACTCCTCTTTCTCCATGCATTCTCGAGCGTAAAAGATCTGATCATAACTTCCCTATGCCCAAACGTATCCATCTCGCACTCGATTTTAGACGACCATTTTCAAATTACCTTCCCTTTTGTTCCCCCACCTTCTAGAGTATTACCATCTACTTGTAAAGATCTCATCTTTGATGCATGCCGTATTTTGCCTTAACGGACGGTTGTTCCATCAATAGAAATTTGTAAGTTCGTGAAGGTCCTTTGTCTTCGAGGCATCACGATATTTCAAGTCCATCTTCCTTCAGAACTTATGTGGTCCATACCCTAACCAGCTTATGGTTGTCAGGGATTGTCTGCAAATCAAACAATTGTTGTATTAACATTCCGAGGCAAATGGTACAGATCCTCAATGCCATCTTAGAATCTTCCTTAGGTACTGGTGTCACCCTGTCTATCTATTCATTTTCTTATAAGATAATGATCTCACAAATCGACACGATGAGTTAGATCTCTGGCATCCGATTCAACGACCTCTCTCCTATAATGAACGTAAGTATGGTGTATTTTTAATAGATCGTAGATAGGTTTCTCTTCCCAGGTGAGGATGGTGATGATGCTGCGTTCTTGAGGGGAGAATTGGATCTTATTTTACGTAATCACATATCTCTAACTAGACCTTCGAGATCATAATCACCTAGATTTGCTGAGGGCTAGTTAGGATGGTTAGGGTGAATATTAAGAAGGGTGTAGGGGTCTAATGAAAAAGAACCTGTGATACATCCATTAGTCCCGGTTGAATAGTGCTATCACGGTATGATATAATAGAATGCATAGTAAGCTACCTAGGCAGTGCCTACAGACACTGGCATGGCTGATTCGGTAGCCCTAAGGCACCTCCATGAAGGAGGAATAATGCGGTCATACGAAGTTATCACTATTATAATCGGCAGTCATAATGAGTTAGAGTTGTTCGAATCGCGCAGGTCACTTGCACGTACAGAATGACACAGTGCCTGATCTGGGGGGAAATTTTAGATGCTCTTTCGTCGTCGTAGAGTGTTCGCTATTGAAATCTACCATCTGACCTTCCTAGGCCTGTGAGAACATATGTTACTAAACCAGACCACCAGACTAGGCCCGAGGGAAATGGGTTCTAGAACAAGCAGGAGATAGTGTAGTAATTGAGAAGTCTTAGATACGGTGGTTCGAAGACCATTATGTTTACATCATATTCATCGGCGACTTAAGAAAGAATTGGCCAACCAGAAAATGTAACGCATCCGCAGCCCCTGCGGGTGATAGTAAGAGAAGTAAGGCCGTGGGGCCATTACAATGACGGGCAGTCCCCTTCCGGGCGGCCGGTGCAGAAGCCGCAAACAAGGCTTCATCAAGGGTAGATAATCAGTACATGCATAGAAGACGCAGCCTAAAGCATGAGACGTAGCAGCGGGAACGAAGCAAAAGACAACCAGAATTGAGGATTGAAATTGGCGGTATGTCTCATCGTTTTGGAATCATGAGCAACAAAAGATAAGAAAAGGGATGGGAATATATATCGAAAATAAAATAGGTAGCCCAAAAAAAAAAGCCAGAGGAAATGGAGGATGTAAGAATGGCAGACGGCTGAGAACCCGGTAAATAAATTGATGTAACATGGAAGGCATAAGCGACACGGCTGAAGAGCTCAGAATCCACTCATTCTTCCCCGATCGTGAGTCGTCACCGAAAACTCCGTAATAGCTATAGTATGGGGTATGTGGAATTTTGAGCCAACTTGAAGGAAAAAATAGCATCGATCCTCTCATATCATATTCCCTGAGTTCCCTGTCTTTCCAGCGCTCATCAAATCGAGATTCAGAGTTCTTTTCTCGGATACTGCATTTGCAGGGCTCGCAGCTATGGCCTCTTCCTCATCTAATCGGCGCCGCCAGCTTGCAAGGCTATCGCTGAGGGTGGCACCGCCATCAGCACTATCCTTTGTGGGTGTGCGGTCGAGGTCGAAATTAGTACTCAACCGGTAATTGCGGTTAGTACTCTCCCAGTGACTGCGCAGGGCGTCAAGTTCATTTGCCAGAGAATCTAATGCCGGAGAGCCGCGATTGTCGAGAAATGAATCATCATGTGAGATGATACTGTCTGCTCGGATCCGACCACTGAACCCACTGACAGTAGTGCTCGATGCGGTGCTGTGAGAACGAGAGATGCCATTAAGGCCTTGCACATGTTGTGACTGACGGCGATAATTCCCAACAGAAGCCTCCACTTGGTCAAGAAGCATAGATACTTTCTGCTCAGCATCCAAAGCACGTGCTTCCAAAAGATTGTTCTCCCGCTTAAGTTGCTCTAGTTCGGCACGATTCCTTTCGATCGAGGTAACGAATTCTCGCTTGGCAGTTTCATGATCCCTGAGAGATTGATCTCTTTCCGCTTGGGAAGCATTCAACTCTCCCTTGAGCTTTGTGATTTCGGTCTCGAGATTGGAAGTAGTAGAGGTCATCTTGATTTGAAGCTCTGACAGTGACTGTTGAAGGACAGAGCGTTCGTTCTCCCACTCTGGCACGGCGGAAGACTGACCGGACGAATTCTCGAGAACCCTTTGGGCATTCTGCAGATCAACTTGTAATTTCGAAACCTGTGTCTTGTATTTAGTAAGTTCGTCCTTCATCCGTTTAAGCATCTTCTCAGTCCCTTTCACGTAGTGGACAGCAGATTGGTAGTCGTTTTCAAGTTGCTCCAATTTTTCTCGGTAAATACGATCAGCCTCTTGTTCGCGAGATTCAAATGCAGCCTTGGTCTCTTCGTGGGCCTTGAAACTAGCTTGGAGCTGTTGTTCCAGTTCACGGAGGCGGCTTTGCTCGGGAGTTCCAAAGCGAGATCCAGGAGAATCCAGCATTGGTGATGGCCGGCTGTCTGACACGTTGATTCCACGTTCAACGAGGAGATCTTTGAGAGTACCGTGCTGAATTGCTAAGACACTAGCCTCTCGTTGCTGATTCTCAAGCTGAGACCTGAGGTCTTTACTCTCAGCAGTGAAGGTTTGGTTCTCTCTAATTGCTACTTGCAGCTGTCTGCGAAGCTGGAGGCCCTCCCTACTGGCCTGTTCCTGGTACGTTTCCAAACCGGCGATGCGTTCTTCTGCACGTCGAAGCCTATCCGCTGCCGCATCGGCGGCGGCTTGATTGGCTTTGGCAAGTTTGTTGGCCCTGTCCACTTGAGATTGCAAGGCAGCAACACGTTGGTCGGTCAGGGATTGGATGGAACTGTCCGAATCAAACGAAGAAGCACGGTCAAGGCCCGCTAAAAATGCTGACTTGTGGGTTTCCGCCTCCCGAGCGTTGCTATCTGCAAGCTCCTCAGCATCTTTCAATCGGCGCATCGTATTCTCAAGTTCAGTTGTCCGATCTTCGTGCTCCGCCCTTAATTGAAGCAACCTCCTCTCGAGTCCTTCTCTGCGTTCCCGCTCCTCTTCTAGATGTTTCTCCATCAACTTTGTTTTCGCGGCCGAAGCTGCTACAGCTTCTCGAAGAGATTTCATGGTGCCAGCGTGCTCCTTAATGCGTGAAGATGCTTCGTCTAATTTGTGCTGCAACTCCTCCTTATCTAGAGTCAGTTGCTTCACGGAGGCTTCAGCTTCAGAATAAAGGCCAGACTGCTCCCTCGCAATCGCTTCACTTTGGTGTAGTTCAGCGCGCAAATTTTCCAGCTCCAAGGCAGTATTCTGCACATCAAGCTCTGCCAATCGTTTCCTAGTTGCCTCATTAGTCTCCTCAGCTAACTCCCTCATACGCTTCTCTTGTTCCAACTCGAAAGACATCGCTTCGTGCTTGGCCCTAAGTTCCGATTGCGACGCGAGCGCCAGGGCCAGTCTTCTGCTCAAATCCGTTGTCCGCTCAGAGAAGGCTTCCTCAGCGTCATGAGAAGACCCTTCCAGCTGAGGTGTACTGCGCTGACTTCCACCATGGGCAGCAAGCTTGGCCCGAGCATAAGCAGCTTCACTTAGCGCAGCATCACGCTGGTGTTCCACTTCCGCAACCCTCTTAGACGCAATTGCGGCCTGTCGGTCCACAGTCGCTTGCATCTTCGCTAGTTCAGCTCTCATTGCAAGGAATGCTTCGATCAATGGACGGTCCTCCTCTGTAAAAGCTTCAGTTGCACGCTCATCTAACATAGGACTGCTCGAAGGATTTGGACAATATCCAGATTTCCGGGCTAATGATAGCTCCGATGCATACCAGGCATTTCGGTGCTTTGCCGCCTCAAGCTCCTTAATCAACGCTTCCTGGTGAGGAGTAAGTCTAGGAGATCGAGGTTCATCCACAAGGCTTCTTGAATTTCTGTAGCTTCTAGACTCGGTCGAGCTGTCGACGCTAGACTGCCTACCTAGAACAGATTCCTCCATACTCTCAACAGAACTTCGTTGTCTCTGTCTCTGAAGAGAACGTTGCCGTGTTGGTGTGCTCATTAGAGGGGCTGCTTCACCAGCCTCCATAGCTTTGGCTGCTACCAACTTCGATGATGGTTGGGTCGGCGTTCTCCGGCCAGGCGAGGTTGGGCTTTGTTCTCTGACAGGCCTGGAATCCTTCGGTGAATCCCGTGTCACCGGTGATTGTGGATCCCTCTCTGCTGCCGCCGCTCGTGCGGTATCGACTGTAGGGCCATGCCCACGTTCCGGATTGGTAGGAGCTCTAGCACCGCCTGGCTGTGGGCCGTTGGCTCGGGGAGTTGGCGTAGGAGCCTGACCTGGGGGTGGTGGCCCTGAAGGTGCTTGGGCTATAGACGCTCGCGGAAGTCTTGATCCTGGTGAAGCTGGACCCAAGGCGGGATCTGGCATCCGGTTTCCCTGGTGGGCCATCACACTTTCTCGGGTCGCAGACGGCCCCTTTCGCGACTGATCGGCTGGAATATGCTGGGCTTCCCGTGAGGTTCGACCCGTCTGGTGAACGGGTCTATCGGAGCTGCTCATCTTTCTCATGCCTGGACCTCGCTCCCCGTTCTGTGACTGTTCGTTGGGATAACGGATCTTAGTTGTATCAAGGACATATACCAGACTAAGCTCCAACGGATCCTTGGGTCCCGAGCTGGGCTCTCCAGCCATGACGATGATTTGCTTTCCGAAAGTCGTCATGCTGTGACCGGATCGTGGAGAAGGAGCCTGGCCCATATTCTGAAAGGAATACCATCGTCGTGTGGAGATACGAAAGGCGGCTAGGTCACCCAGGTCAATCCTCTCCTCAGTCCGACCACCGAATATATACATGACATCGCCAACGAGGGCTGCGGCATGCCCCTCTCGTGGGGATGGTATGAAACCCACACACTCTAGCTGAGTCCATTGATTGGTGTAAGGATCATACGACCAGACGTCGTTGAACCATTGCATCGAATTCGTGCCTCCGAACCTGTGCACGTCAGTACTCTGAGCGTTGCGTGAAAGAAACTCTATCCCCAGTAGTCCTTACAGGTAGAGTTTGTCATTGAAGTTGACCATAGTATGATTGGTCCTTGCTGGGGGGATCTGGCCCGGTGAGGGTCCCCCTTCATGGCTGTTCTGAATGAGGAATTCCCACTTATTGGACGGTACCTGAAAAGCATTCAAGTCGAATGCAGTCAAATCATTGAAGAAATAACCCCCTACCTGTCCTCCAAAAACGTAGATTTTAGACCCCAGAATATTCAAGGTATGCCCGTATCTTCCAGCCGGGAGAGCTCCGGGAGGGATAACACGCGACCATTGACGAGACGCTATTAACAAGTAGATTAGTGTCAATTCTCACACGGGGAAGGAGAGAGACGTACAGGTATTAAGCAAGTATAGAGTATCATCGAGCGTATCTTTATCATCCACTTTAGTATCTCCGCCAAACACAATGAACGCATTTCCAACCAGGAGACCTGCATGGCCGACCCTTGGGCCTGGACCTTCCGACACGGTGGGAATCGGGTAGCACGACAGATTTCCACCGCTACTTTCTATCACCCACAGATCGCCTCTAGTCGTAGAACTGTCTATTAGGCCACCCATCATATAGATATCACCCTCCTTCGTGGCAGCTGCATTGATGGCGGCGCCGTAACGTGGAAATGGATTCGCTTGCGGGGTGGGGAAGTTGAGCCGTCGGTGAGACCATGGATAGGGCGAGGGGTTGACACTGGTGTTGGAAGCCGAAGCCGCCCCATTCAATGCCTGCTGAGACCGTTGAACCTTCATCTGAGATCAGTTGTGTCTCCTGGACCGGTTGGGAACGAGAGCATGTGAGCCCTTCAACTCAGTCTTGTCAGCAAGCTCACCTGCGATTCCGAGTCCGCTCTTTGCCGCGCCCGGGTCGGATCCGGACTGGTTGCGCCATTCAAAGAATTCAACGAAGTGCTGACACTCCCGGTTGGAGTGGGAGAATGGACGACGGGCGTATCTCGTTCCCTTGCACCACTGGGTAGCGCTGCTGTTGGTCCCGAGGTTGCGCCTTCCGATGTATGGATACTTCTTGCCGCCGGGGGTAGCCCTGCATTTTGTTGGCTCCTTCTAGATTTGAAAAGGAAGGCCATCGTCAACCGAAGGTCATAAGCATTCGCCTAGGACGTGAAAAAGAACGCTATGGTTTGTAAATGTTGGTCTTCCGGGGGACAAAATGTGTGCAGCCCCACGTGGACTAACCTGTTCCCTGGTGGAATGAGGTGAGCTTCACGGGAGACCGAAGGAAGTTGACAATGTCAGACCTATCGCGGCTGGGAGAATGGCGTCAGGGTCAGTTCTGGCGGGTTGTTCTATAACTCCTCACGTTTGCCAGGGGTCCTCCACCGTGAGACGGCTGATGGAACTCGATCACAACTGTGGGCAAGCATGGGCGGATGACGAACGCCTACGACTGACAATCTTCGAGACGATAGGAAGTGCTTTCATCCAAAGCACACTATTCTGCAGAAGGACAGTTGTGGTGAAGGCGTGGATTGATCGACCTCTAGAAAGAGCGCTGCATCGGCGTTTCAAACCGTCATGATACACTCATTTCTGTGTACGGTAATAATAAGGGGTAGAAGCAGGCAGGAAGAAAAGAAGAAAAAGCCGTAAAAGCCTTTTAGGAGGAGTAACATGATTAGGTACATCCCCAGTCGTACCTTCAAGTTAGGTTAACAGTAATAAGGTTACCGCCAGGGGTCAGAAGTTGTGGGTTGAGCCATTATTGGAGGATTCGTTCTGAGTAATGAAGAGTAGTAAACCCGCCCATCTATGAGACTGTCTTTTTTTTCCCCACGGGACCTGTACCATGCATGGTGTCTAGTGCCGGTAATCAATGATATTAATAAATACAAAAAGAAAACTTAAGCTGTACTAGTGTACTAGTAGTATGTAACTACAGTATGTACAGTTCCTACATATGCTTGGACGCTCGCCGAGCCGCGACACAGGGCGAGCCAAGGAAATCAACACTTGGCCCTTTATAAATGCCTTTATCAATCAATACAATGTATTCTTTGGGGTATGCTCTATATATTTCATCTTAAATATTTTAATTAGAACATGTTGGGGTTTGTTTATTTGCGTGAGAAGCTTTGCATTCAAGAATGGCTCGCCATGACCATTAACTTGTCGCGGCTCCCTATGTAAAAATATGAGTTTTCAATGCTAAAAAGTTCTAGAAATCCAAATATTCATCGATTCTCTTTATTTTAAATGAGAGAAACCAGCTGATTATAGGTTGTTGTTGATGCCATTTGGTATTGGTTTCACGGGGTTTGCCCTAGCAGTCGCTCTGTTTAAAGGCGGTGAAAATTTTTTTGGGCAAGCCAGGTCACCGGACTACCGAAGAGCAAATGAGCAAATTTAAAACTGGTGCCAAATAGCATCAATAACAACCTATAATCAATTGGTTTCCCATATTCAAAATAAAGGGAATTGATAAATATTTAGATTTTTAGAACTTTTTAGCATTGAAAACCCTTATTTTTACTTAGAGAGCCGGGACAAGTTAATGGCCATGATGAGCCATTCTTACATGCAAAACTTCCCACGCAAATAAACAGACCCCAACACGTTCTAATTAAAATACTCAAGATAAAATATATAGAGCATATCCCAAAGAATAAATTTGTATCATTTAAATTTTAAACCACATTATATTGGTTGATAAAAGCATTTACAAAGTCCCAAGTGTTGATTTCCTGGCTCGCCGTGCGTCCAAACATAAGTAGTAATTAGTAGTTATTAAGCTCTATATATATATGATACCTTATACGGCTTAGGATCCCCACCTTATTAGTATTTTTCAACTCTGCAATGTGACACTACATGCAATTCTCCAATGCAGTTGCAAGAATATTACCCATCTTCTGTAAAAGCCTTTCAACCCCTGGTTAGATGTGACGGATGAATCGTGTGGAATCCAAATTGAAAGCATCTCCGCCATTTCAACGTTTCAGGGCTCGAGTTTCGCTCCACCAGCGCTCCATAGCCATGATATTATCCTTCCACATGAAAAAAGCTCTTTCATGGCATCGATAATTGAGCCCTGATAGAGGATAAAGTATATCTCATGCGATCCAACGAAGTTATGGATATCATGTACGATTCTCTTCTTGACACCATCATTGTAGAGGCGATGGACTCGTTAGATCAAGCTTTACAGTGGTCAACGGCCCGATCACCTCAGGAAGATCCTTTGTCCATTGCGGATTCTCCTCAAGGGGCTTAGCAGAATCGCAGTCGTGTACGCTGGTACAGCTTTTGAGCGATGGTGGCCCTTTTTGACTACAGAAACCATGGACTACCTAGCTTTATATTACCTAGGTGGCCTATTTATTGATTAGATGTGGAAATATGAGCTTTACTCGTGAACTTGGCTCGGGGGAACGGCGAGAATAGAATTTGATTTCTATAGGCACCAATAAAGGCGTTTCAATGTTTTCTGACTTCTTGGCAACACCGATCGCCACTTGCATCGCTTCTTTTGAACCGGCAAATGAAAAGGCATGCAGCTTTAAGTTGATTATATGGCCGACACGATGAATACCATTTAGCCATCATATTCAACCTATAAACGAATCAAGCTAGTGTCAAAAGTTTGAAACATGAAAATAGCTTATTTCATATTCGCTCTGTATTGCCGCAGGCTTTGCATGCATGTATCATTCGAACCCGCCTTGTCTTTGGTGATATAGCCAATGTTGTAGCCAACATGGAGTGACTGGATTGACTTGGTAATTTATAATGCTTACCAAGGTCACGAGGGACCAAAATGGCATTTTTAGGAGGCGTGTCAACAGATTTCATAAGGTATAGCTAGAATTTCATCTACCCACTGTGCTGGATGCTGAGAAAGCTAGTTCGGCAATGTCCGAGCAAAGGTCAGAGGAGAGATTAGCATTTTTGAAGCTTCAAAACTAGTCTCGACGAAGGGTGTAAACCTTGGTGATATATGCGACAAGGATTGACCGGGATGGGATGAAATTCTTTGGCATGTAACAATACTACATGGCAGGTTTTTTCGATATACAAGCAGCATCAGAAGCCCTGAATGGCTGTGAATTCTAGCGATGGGTCTTCATGAAGCACTAGTGTATTTATGATATCTATCTTAGCCACACTTTAGGTGGCCTATTGCATCGCTTGATTCTGTGCTTCGTGCAGGTGATGCTTTTTCGTATAATCGTTCGATATCCATGACCTAGCTACAGGAAGTGCCATCTATTCACATAGCAAGCAACATGGACGTTTTCGGTGCTTCTTGCCGCCCGGACTCACGAGTCTCGCAGGAATTGATCTCATCGCCCGCGCACTGAGCCTACAGCCGAATAATTTAATGACGGGTACTACAGCGAACTATTAATTTCTACTATATAGTACCCTCCTAGCACTCAAACAGAACAACTGCCACTAATAAGACTTTGGTAAAACCGATATCAAGGAGTAGCTGGAATATACATGTAAGAAACTGTTTGAGTTGAAATTATGACAATATCTGATCGTGCGCTACCATTATTGGTTCAGTTTTGGGTACCTGGAATCGGGAAAGTATGAAGGAGTCGGGAGCTTAGCCCCCGAATTCTAGCGCCTTGCTATTCGGTTATGGATTTGGCAAAATAACAACAACCCGCCAAGGGTCACACCGCCCACTGCACAGTCGGCGTAAGTTACCGAGATAAAAATAACTCTGGCTACTGCAAGCTAGTGAGAATTCGGACAAGCCCTGCGGGGAAGAAGAGAAAAAAAAGGCATCATGCATACCAGTCCCAGAGATTTTGACCAGAACGGGTGCTGATCCGTCAAGAATGACTTCATACATCCTTACAAACCGGACGGTTGATAAATTGAAGTTGAAAGTTATGCTTGTTGCAGGCCTCAGCTTTATGTTTCCACCTCAGCATTCTAAAATAATTCTCGCACTGATTCGAGCCGACCGGTAATGGTAGACTTGGCGCGCTACCAAGCGAGACTAGTCCAAGACAAGCAATTTTTGGGCTTGTCTTGCTTGACTATTATTCCACACACTGTCACACATTAACCTGCTTTCCGTGCAAAGCAGAGTCTCTCTGAACCTCTTCGTCTCCTTTTGATACATTTCTCGCCTCCTATTCTTTTGTAAGGAGGCCGTTTTGTTGATTGCGCATCGCGACCGCAATTGCGACCAAACTGACGCGACTGACAACCAGGCCGTCAACATATATGTTGGTAGCTGCAGATGAATAACCAGCAAGTGCCCTTCCTCTACTACAGCCGATGTAGAAAACATGGCACGGCAACCAATGCGACTCATACCAAACCTTGCGCTGCTGAACCACCTCTCACGTTCAGAAGACGAAGTGGGAATGGCAGCGTGGTCAAGAGCAAACTGAACCAGCTCTGGGCGCTTCCGCTCAGTTGATTTCCATTGAGAGAGTTCAAAATCTTCATGGGTAGCGGAGGTAACATATTCACCAACAAATCGACTTCTGATTGGCTGTACTAGAGCTGAGGAGGCGCTCATATACGCCTCGAGGTTGAGTAAGTCATCATTTTCATCGTTGTCATCGCTAATGTTACTGAGGTTTATCTGCTGGATTCCCGGGATATCAGGTTCATATCCTGGGAATAGTAACGGCTCTGATACATCTGCCAATGACCCTTAACAACATCCTTCAGGCCTTGCAAAGACTTCCGCTTCTCATAATCCGTACCCCACCGTTGCTCAAACCATTCATACTTAAACCGCGGATCAACGACACAGCTGTATAATAGGCAGGAGAATCATTAACCTTTTTGAACAGTTTATCTAGAGCTGACTCGGTACATATTTGCAGCCATTTATGTCTCACTCTAGCTGTCACTGCTCTGATCACCCTGGCGTTTAAATTTCTGGCGAGATTGGTGCAGGTAAGGATCTTGTCGCAGTACGGGATATAGTTCTGTAACCCTCTTTCCCGCCTTCCAATCTGCTTTGTGAGTTTTTAAAATTACCTCCCGAACGCCATCCCACTCCTCAGGCGATAACTTCTCGCCCAATATATTGTAGCAGCATCGTCGTCATTGCCAGGCGCAGACTTGCCATGTTTCCAGTTTTCACAATAGGCTTGAAGGGGAATTTTTAGCCTGTACGCCCGTACAAGCATATTGTACACAGAGTTCCATCTTGTCTTATTGTCGGGAGTAAGCTTGGCAAACGAATGCGTTAGCCCTCTTGCTTATTGGCAATCCCGGTATCACATAGGCACTTACTTCGAGCTGTTCGTTATCCTCAACTTCTTCGGCAGCGATCCAGTAGACGTCGTCGGTGTCATCGTCTACTCGGGTGCGCTCGAACTCAGCCTGCCGCTTCGGGCTTCGCCGAATGTATCGAACTATATTAGATAGCTTTCCTTAGGGCGTCAATGTCGCCAGTAAACTCAGCTCCATCAGTCTTCATTATAAATATTTCTGGATCTTGACCCAATAGGAATGTCTGGATGATAGGGTTAAGCGTATGGGCAAGGCAATGCACCCAGCGCTTCCGATGTTCAATTTTCCTTGCCTTCTTTGTCTTAATTGGCTTGTAAATTTCTGGCCGTAGGGTTTCGAAGATATGGTCAATTGCAGCCCCATTGGCAATTTCATTGTCCATCACAACAAATCCGACTCGTGAAGTAATGGCCCAATCTTGTAAGACAATGGGCGATATTTTCACCACCATGGTCACCATATAAGCGGCGCATGCTGAGTTGCAAATACCGTCTCTTCCAGTCTTCGCCAACAAAATGGGCAATAACTGACAATACGTGTTTCTTCGAGTATGGGCGCGTCCATGTATTGAAGGAAATCGTAATCCGGCTGCGAGCGTTATGTAAGATCTTCTTCATCGCAGCTTTCTAACGTTTATATTCATCAATACCCATTACCGAAGGGTGTTTGTGAATAAAGGTAAGAACTAGGTAACCAGCTGATTAATAAATTCAATCAGCTTAAGGAAATTGGGATTCTTAATCATCATGAGAGCGATGTGACAACAAACAATCTAATGAATGAGCAAATACGAAATCGCTCCGCATTAAGGATTGACGGAAATGACGGACTCGAAATGCTACCTTGACCCGATTCCCTGAGGCCCAGAATGGGTACTGCCTCTTTCTCCTTACATAAGTAAACAAAGCGACCCTTGTGCCCTCCATACCCAATGAGTTTCAAGATGACCCATTGGGCCCGAGGTTACTCTGCTTAACAGGACAGTGACAATATCCTTCTTTTTCGCAGATACTACAGCGCTAGTAATCTTCAACACGCTGCACTTCTTTCCCCAGCTTCCGAATAGGCCATTTTTTGGTTTGCCTCCTTTGACCAACTGGTTTGGCCATATGTTTCGCCTCCACAAGCTCATGGCCCTTACACCAGAAGTGCGTTATACCATCTTGATTCGAGTCAGACGTCGGCTGGGGAGCCTGGGAGTCGCTTGAGGTAATCGAGCGCACATCTGAAA
>JAHQZX020005239.1:0-28304 GCA_019804575.2 Pseudotulostoma volvatum
ATAACTCTAGCCGAAAGAAGTTTTGGTGTGTTTCGGCGAAATTTCGCATACTAAGGGACCCCTAGACATGCACTCCAAGTAAAAATGTGACTAGTAACCACAGAAACTTGTTTGTACAGTCAGCGAAGTTAAAATCTTAGACATTTCTAAGTGGCTGGGCCGAAAAAATGCACTAACATCAGACCGGGCGGTGATTATTTAATAACCAAAATGCATCGAAGTAGTGATTATTTTAAGCAGAACTCTATTGCGTGGTCCCCTATAGCATAAGTGATCCCGATAAAGATACCTATAGTGACACAATCGATTTCCGAATCGCCAAGCTGAAAGGAAGCTTCATTCTACTCGTTCACATTGATCCAGTTATGGAAATCTCGATCCGTGATCTTCCAGAATACTTTGATCCCGATATGGATAGGGCAATAATTGATTTCCGAATCTTCAAGCCGAAAATAAGCTTCATTTGCTCATTTACATAGTTAATCCAGTGATGGAGAACCCAAATCTGCGATCTTTTACCGTAGGCAGTAGATCCCTCTTGAATTTAAGCGAAGTTAGGAACGAACACACGCTATGAATGCCCTCGCCCAAGCGCCTTTCCTCACTAGGTAAGTTCTCCCCATTTGTGTTTCTGCAGCTTTCAATGGATGCTAATGTGACATCTAATTCTATCACTTTGATATCCATGGAGAATTGTAACTAATTAAATTTAAATAAAGACCTGACATCGACCCAGCTCTAGAAAACCTTTCAGAACCCGTGGTTAAGCGAGTAAAAAGACTTAATAAATACTTGGGAATGCCCGAGCTTGCAGTGACAGCGTTAGTGCCTGTTGCTCGAACTGTGATCTTTCTCGAAGCAATGCTTCTGGATAGAGAATTCGCTCGAATTAGCGACTAGGTTACAATATATGCGGTTGCGTTCCCGAATGAGCTAGACAGGGAGCGATGTCCTAGGATGTTTGTTAGGAAGACCCTCTCCATAGCGACAGCTCCTGACGCGCAGGGTTTGTTGCATATTACTCACAAGAAAAATGGCATTTACCTGTCGTTTAATTGCCTTAGTGGGGATAGGTGAGCTTCTGAAAGAATTCTCTGACCAAGAACTGATTATAAAGTATTTGTAGAGGACGTACTTGCATGTTCGCTATCAGTGTGCTAACTGCTACCTCAAGGAATACCTTAACTTCGGCCAGCGTATTACGTCGCCTACTGAGTCAAGCAACGAGGATATAAAAAGCTATTTGATTTATGGCACGTCATCTCTTTTACACCTAACCAGGCTACCGAGGAGATGACTGAGAATAAAAAGTGTGCATATCAAGATGATATTGCCAGGGACGAAATGAGACTCCGCCGCACATACATGGGGATGGAGTGGGCTGGACAAGTCTCATTCATATTAGCTACTTTGCAATGGATCTAATCGCCAAGAGGTATCGCTATGCACTTGCGGCTATACCGACACACAGTGAACCACATGCACAGCCTCTCCTACCCTGTACTGAGAAATGCTCGAAGTAGTGGGGTCTTCCTTGCAGCCATACCATTCTATGGCGGCTACAAGCGAAGGAGCCATTAGACAAATGGGACACTCATCCGCATTGGCATTTACAGCAGAGTATCGTAAGTCAATAGCTTAGATTGTGATGTTCTAAGACTGTTGCTAATAGAATAGGATGCGAATGACGCATTGCTCCGCATCCGCGACCCTTTAGTGGTTACCAACCTTCGGGTTAGACCAAGAAGCGCTCCAGATGCAATGCCGACACCACAGCGCCAGCTACCTCCTCTGCAGGGCCATGCGAGCTATATCGGAATCAACATCGGCAAACTCAAAGCATGCCGATAATATCGGAATATCGTATCGGCAAAGTACGAGACAGCTGAATTACCGATATCAGTTATTTATGGGAATATCTCTATCCAGAGGTACTAAACGGGTTGGGCTTACCACGGTGAAAGACCTTTGAGAAGAAGGATCCCTAGGAGGCCCAAGGAACAGAGAGTAGCGTGGTAAGCGAACGATATGGCTAAGACTCTATAAGAGATGAATGGCTTCTCGAGAAGATGGATACTATGTACAAGAATAAGTGTGGTAATGTGACCACCCAGCCCAAGCGAGAACGCTGTATGCCTAAGGCAGGAAGCGTCCTTCGTTGGAAATCTCTTACAAGCGGCTTTTAGCCGCTTAGTATAAGTTCGTACACTAAAATTTTAGTGTACCCCACTAACTGTTTGGCTCTACTAGATGTCTAGCGAATGTGTATGATGCTGGAGGCCATATATCCGTTTTTGTCCTAGTATTTGCGCTAGCAACCTTAGCTCACCGCTGAGTAACTGAGATAATGATAATCTCAAGCCTATAATTCCTTCACAACCAATCCTAAATTAATAACTGACCGTTTTTAAAACCGAAGAACTACCTACCCTAGAATAAAGTGATCACTTTTTAATACCCTGGTTATGAAATCAAAGCATCCTAGAATGGGGATGTGTATGATAGTACCGGCGTTTCCGTGGTGGGAGTTCAGCCTCATGTCCCAACCCCTGCCGCGCTAGCATGACTAACGATTTATATTAAATATAACTAATTCGACCGCATTATTATTAACTTATCATAATGAATAATGGCGAGTACATCCATGTACTCCATACGTCTACTAAATATTTAAAGGTGACCCCAAATCCTTCCAAGTTCCCCCAAGTAGACAACTATCATATGATATGTACCTTGTACCGTACCTATCAAAGGATGACAATCGATTCCATGTGAAACTCGGTTTTTTTTTCCCTTCTCTTTTTCTTTTTGTTTTCACCAAGTGTCTTATATCCTTCACAATTTTTCTTTCGGTTGATTAGGCGCCTTGCAGTTGAAAGTTCCTAGACGTCAGACTGCAAAACTCGTCTCTCAAGTTTATTAAGCTTAGGGCCTGGCCCTCGTCCTTTGGTTACCGGAATAGAGTTCATTCGCTAGAAGAGTTGAACAACAATAATGTCCACGACCACAGGGTACGCAATCCTCTTTGGTTCATTTTCACTAGGGAGCAAGCAGAAAGACGACTTGGCTTACGGACTTTACTCAATTCATAGGGCATTCATCGCTGGAGGTATTGCAGCGTGCGGCGCCGTCACGGTAACCCACAGTTTTGAGACTGTCAAGATCCGGTGTGTTCATTTCGCGTTATTTTCGGCTTTGCCGTTCTTCTCCTCTGCAGACCCTGATCGAAGAGCGTATAGGTTACAGTTACAAGGCGAGCTACAGTCTAAGACAGAAGCTGTTAAGAAATATAAGGGTGTTTTTCATGCCGTCCGGGTTATCTTTCATAACGAAGGTCCTCGGGGTCTGTTTCGCGGTATCGGATCCGCTGTATGTTATCGCAGGATTCATTGACCGGGTCCTCTCCGTGGGGAGAAATGGAAAGGTTAATAATGATAGTATATATATCAAATCCTGCTGAATGGCTGCCGACTCGGGTTCTATGAGCCAATGCGTAACGGTCTCACAACTGCGATCTATAGGGATCCTCATGTTCAGTCTCTTGGCATCAATGTTTTCTGCGGAGCCGCATCCGGCATTATAGGCGCTGCGGCCGGGTCGCCATTTTTCCTCGTGAAGACACGACTGCAATCGTTCTCCCCTTCACTCCCGGTCGGCACCCAACACAAGTACAAAAACTCACTGGATGGACTGCAACAAATCCACCGAGGTGAGGGAATTAAGGGACTCTACCGCGGCGTCGGGGCAGCCATGGTCCGGACAGGGTTTGGTAGTTCAGTTCAGTTACCCACATACTTCTTTGCGAAGCGACGCTTGATCAGACACCTCGGAATGGAAGATGGCCCTGTTCTGCATTTGGCGTGCAGTACGGCATCTGGATTTGTTGTCTGCTGTGTCATGCACCCTCCTGGTATGTGGCATGGCTCGCGCTTGCATGAACTTGCCGTGACATCCAACTGACGATGTGATTAGATACAATCATGTCCCGGATGTACAATCAAACTGGTAACCTGTACAAGGGCGTGTTTGACTGTCTGTATAAGACAATCACCACCGAGGGTTTGCTCGCAATATACAAGGGATATTTCGCTCACTTGGCTCGTATCCTACCTCACACGGTGCGTGCCGGTGTCTTGAAGAGAGGAATGCTGCTCTCCCTACTGACATCGATCCAGATCTTAACGTTGAGTCTTGCAGAGCAGACAAACAAGTTTGTCCGCAAGATTGAAAGCTATGTTCTTTCAGACGATCTCGTTGCAAATATATAATCCAGCAGAAGATCTTCATCATTTCAGCGCTATTTACCGTAGATAGCATCCTCTTTATTAGACTTGCTAAACATTGTTTGACGAAGGTTGTCTTTGGAGCATGGTGGTCTAAACGGGACGGCGTTTGATTTCTCTTTTTTTCTGGGGGCGGGGCTCTTTTCTTCATCGACTGTTTCACGCCGTTCTTTCCGGTTAAATCTTCCAGCTGGCGCCCAAAGCACTTACATGGCATATTACAACTCGTTTTCTCGACTGTAGTATTTTTCAGCGGATTATTGACATCCCCTTGCATGTGATACAGCCCGAATTATAGACATTGACCTTCCTATTTATTACTTTAATTGGCTATTTATCTATTAAGCAGCTTGTTATTCTCTATGGACCTTGGAAAAAACAAACCACACTGCAGATTGCTAGGAAACCGAGCAATGATCACCTATCCAGAGAAAACAAAGAGAATTGAATTGTAAGACCTATCATATGTGCACACAAGCCCTTAACAAGCTTCTTGATGGTTGAGCGCTGTATACCTGGGGAGCCGAATGCCTACGTCATATGTTGGCGCCCTAAATAGGGAATTTGGTTTGGTATTTTCCAATTGTAGTCTCGGGCTCGCGCTCCAACGCTGCATTTCTGTCGTCGGGACTACTCCTACCGTCATAGATGTCATTTGTGAATAGAGTCAAGTCACCAGTATTCGGAATGTCGGTTGTTAAATTCATGTCATTCGCGACTGCATGCGATGTGCCTCAGTGGAATGGAATCATGCTGGGAACTTCATGCGTCATCGGAACCGTCAAGTAGACACCCCGTGTTGCTAACAAATCGAAACGGTTGGTATGTTACATACATATAGAAAGCATTCTTTCAAGACGCCTCAAGGCAAAACCGAAGCGAAGGATACCTAACAGGCCACTATCATAGTACTAGGTTATATAATGTTCCATCCTCGTTGGGATGCGCCTCCCACACCATGGTCGCAATGTGCTTCAATTTCCCCAAACTGAAGACGAGGTCCGCTTCATTTTTATCGGGGTCGGGGCCTCGAAGAAAGAAATGGGTGAATAGGATGACGAGGGGTGCTGCCGCGGTGACGCGAATGGGTGGACGGAAGTCGGAAATGATAACCCGCTGGCTGACCTCTGGGACTTTCTTTTCCGGTTCTGCTCTCATCCGGCAACCCATGAATCCCCAGTGCTTCACGACGATCTCCTTTGACAGCGACCGTGACTGCGGTTTTCACGTCCCCACCTGAGTCCGTCAGCCACCATCGAGCGTCCTCGGTAAGCTTGCTTCTCTTTTCAGAGAATGCGGTCTCAATAATGGCCATAGGTCAGGGGGGAAATAACGCGGCTCGTATGGCTCGTCAGCCCTTTTCTTTTTTCCAGAACCTTCAATTTCAGTTTGGGCTGTCATTTTGAGTTGCAGGTCCAGATTGTTCATCGCGGCAAATTGCCGGGTGATGATGTCGTCAAAGCCCTTGTGAGCCTGTTCATGAGCTTTGGTAGTCATTTTGATGAGGAGATATTTCAATGCTGGAGTGTATTCGTAGTAGGACCGGCTGAACCGCTTGTCACTGGAGGTGGAGAATTCTTGCCGGAAGGTTCCTGCATCCACATCGGAGATGATGATATATGTCAACAATGCAGTGGCGCCTAGCACTGCTAAATTGTAATCTATTAGGAGCCTAGAAATGTTGTCAGATTGTTGTTATATCTTAGAGGTGATGGAGGCATACAGCCAGCGCTGCTATGGGCCGCTGCCCAGAAGGCTGAGCATGCGTGACAAAACATGCGAGGAAACGAGGCTAAAGATACAAGACTTAGTTTAAATAATTTTATCTCGTTTACATTTTAAAACTTACATTTACTTGCAGCATAAAATTTTCTTGGGCAAATTCCTTGTGGTATTGTTCGGCAAGGGCAGGCTGCACATGTGAAATATACAGCGCCTGTGAGGTAATCTGGGAATGTCAGTGACTCTAAGGATCATTAAAAAAAAGGGACATATCCGGCGAGTCTGCACCGCGCCTATGGGTTCATCAGGACAATGATAGTGGCGGACCTCACCGTAAGCTGTGTGAGACCTATATCGAAGTTAGAAATATAAACCTCAAGAAATGTTGATAAATGAGGAACTCACGTCTAGTCATGCTATGGCGATGTTAGTCATATCGTATCACTGGCAACCCACGTTTGTTCCATCTCTATTATTGCACCGCCAGTTGTCCTTGAGAGGATCGTTATATCGGATATCCTGGATATTGGAGGGTTTCCACCACGGTAAGCGTCGTCTACATTAGCTGTAAAAATTCTAACCCACATTTATACCCATTGGCGGTGCATCCTCCATAACAGTATCGCCGTCCTTGAACCCTTCTTGGGCAGTGGCATTTATTGGAGACGAGGAAGAGCTAGAGAGGGTTTAGTACATTCCTTAGCCCTATGAATATCGTTTGAGTACTCGCCTCAGGCAATCTCTTCCATCGTTTTTTATACGATGACTTCTCCAAAACAGCAAACGTCCCGGCTTCTGAGAGTCGTTACCGGAGGCATTTGTGCCTTGCCGGGATTTCGTTTGAGACTAAAGCATCAATCAATCTATGAAAAGGTTTAGAAGTATAAGATGGGTATCGTACCGTCGGAGCCTTCCCCGAGTGAAATGGCTTTATAATTTTCCTAGTCGAAAGCTGAGGTTTCGCGCCTCTCGACGGATGTTTGAATTTGAAGGCCTTTGGGATGGGACTTGACGCCATCTCGGCTCTTCGGGATTTCGTGCTTTAAGCCGCGCGTAGACTTCGCGCTTTCGGCGACCGAGTAGCTTCCAAAGAGGTGGAGGCTACAAACAGGTATTTTTGGTTGACAGGTACCTCTCGACAGAGCTCTTAAAAAGAGAAAAGGATTTATGAACGGTTTGAGATAAGGTTTGAGGGTCTTGAGAAGCTATCAGTGGAGAAGAAGATGTTCGGTAGCGTGTTTGAGAGACCTCAGAGAAAATTCGTATAAGCCTGCCTTTGTAATACCTATAGATATGGAGTGGATTTAGAATGTGACATGAGAGGAAGTAAAGAGGAGAGAATCAAGGGAGAGAAAAGGACACTAATGGGGATGGTTGTGAGTCAACTCGTTCGAAATCAACAGGCTCCACCCAAAGAAATCGTGCTATTCCATCAACCTACCGAAGGTGAAAGCCCCAGGGTGAAATTGAAACCAAGGATTATAGCAAAGGAGTACATAGATTGCTCGGATATCGGAAATCTTCAAGTTTCCAAGTTTCCAAGTTGATGATCTAGTGGAAAACGGCGGAAAACGGCGGAGAGAAAGAAATAAGCCGTTATTGGAAATCGATTGCAGTTCATTCTTCTCATTTTGCCTTCTCGTCAGGCCGATGCGGAGCCTAGCTGGCATATTAAGAAGTGACACGGTCACCACAATTTTTAGGCCTAAGCTCTTACCATTTAATTTGCGGGAGTTCTTCAAGGCCATTACGAACCGCCTCGTCGGCTGATATGCATATACCTTCAGTTTGGATCGAGACCGGAACGACATTCTTTACGTCTTCGGTGTTGGCGGGGAGAATGTCCCAAGTTTTCTTCCTCTCCTTTGTAAGTATGAAATAGTATCCATAATGACATCCTAGCTGGGAGTTCCTATAGAAAGCGGTGTAACGACCATATGGACCGCTTCTTTATTCGTCTCAAACTGCCCAGCAATTCTTTATCTTCACTGGCATCATAGATTTTTGCACATGTCTCATTTCCCCTTCCCTTACTGTGCCAACAGATTTTAATAATGGAAGTAAGATAGCTCTCATTTTGCAAGAAAGTCTGCACATAATACATATTAGCGGAGGAGAACGCTAGGTAAATAATCGATCTCTCATTGTCCTACAACATACATGTACATAACCGGTTGGGACACGAGACTTCCTTTTAAGAGAATCTCCGGCTTAATCTCAATCGAAACGTTGCGCCCGATCAACGGTGCGGGTGTCTCTTCCCTCATCAATCGTCTACATGTCTTAGTATGTATATATAGTATGTATGAATGATAGAGCTGACGTTCTATTAGCGGCAGGAGCTCGAGCCCAGATCGACAGGGAATTTTGATTTCTGAAAGTGGGAGCTTTACAAAGTGAGCAGATCGATCAGTCTGGTGGAGATTCGCTCAGCAAGCTATAAGCGTTCATGATTCGAAAGTATGCTGTAGAAAGGGGAGAGAGATGCCGACATTTAGTAGCTGAAGCCGGTGCGTTGAATGTGGCGGCGCCACGGCGAGTATTATCCTACTCTCGTAACAACACGGCTCTAGTGAGATTCTGGGATAAGACTCTCAGCCCATGTGCCTATCATATCCCCCGAATCGCCTTGGTAGATTATCACCCGAGGGAGCGTGTTTCCGACCGCTTTAATTCCCGCAGGTAAAGAAATAAATTCATGATCCCCATCATGAATCGCTCCCAAGAGTCTCACCTGTTCATATAGCTCTCGGCCCAGAATACGCTTGATCTTATGGCAAACACCAATGACAACCCCCTTTCTCGTCGAAATTCCCGGCCGGATATGATACTTTTCAAAGGTATTGGCCAGCTTGGGCACTCTTAGCACCGCTATTGAAAAATATAGCTAAAAACGTAGAAAAAAAAAAAAGAGGTTCAAAGAGCGGTACCTATTCAAAATACTCTTCAAAATATATCGGTTTTGACACGTTCATGGTCGATAGACAAAAGGCACCGGCTAAGGAGTCAGCCTTTATGCCGTTAGACAAACCGGCTTATCCAATTCTTGCCAACATCATGTTTCACAATTTTATGGGCGAGATTTTCGACAATAGCAAAGGTAGCCTGCAATGTTAAGACATTCTGATAGTGAATTAACTCCCCCTCTTGCTCATCTGTGAGCAGTGTCTGCCCCTCCGAGTGAAATTTACTTTGTAGATACCGCTTCCCTTTCGAATCGACGCATAAGAGTCGTGTAGTTAGGGAAATTCATATTTTTTTTACCGTAGCACAAAAATTTGGCTATTCCTGTTCACCAAATCCGCAGGAGCGGCCTGAATTACTCCTTCGTTGGGCATTTTGGTGGAGTTGAAAAGGGTCGAGTACGAATTTCGGAATACGTCGTTATCATGGCTGATACCTTCCTGATAAATGCTAACATTCATTCATATAGTTATATAGGTCTGTTTATTTATATCCGCTGCCTCCTCTGCCTCCAAAAATTTCCTTTGCTCTCACAAACCCTTGAATTGTTGCCCTCCCTGCTTGCTTCCAACTATGCCACCACGGAAGCGTCCGGCTTCGTCACTAACCCTAACGGCACGCACTGTAGTGGTTGCCAACGGGAGCCAGCAATGCAGGGATCGGCGCTAACAAGCGATCCGCCCAACCCTCTTTCCCTGGACCTTGCGGCGGCGGCTGCGGCGGCGGCTACGCCGTCCACTGATGTTCATGGCCCCCATCGTAATCGCCGAGCTTCAGCGTCAGGGTTCCGGCATGAAGACGGCACCCTCCACTTCGGAACGTTTCTGCTCTCCTTCGCTAACACCCATCAGGTGATCGCGCTATTTGATGCTCCAGCGCCTCCCACTGTGGAGCATGAAGCACCCGTGTCAAGGAGTTATGGCAATGCAACATTGCCTTCATTGGGACACCGTCACAGTTCACTCGGCGTCACGATTGCCGTGTATGTATATGTCCCTTTTTAACATCCATAGCTATACCTTTTAGCTTTGCGCCCAAGCCCGTCGTCTGGCAACCGAAGATGCTGAGCTATGGGTGGTGTCAGGTGCTATGCCTGCTGCTTGAGAACCGACCGCCGCACTGTGACTCACACTCCACCCGCCCAAAACGAGATTCTCCAGCGTTGTCGTATATACAAGGAAGATTTGCCGGAGAATGTTTTCGTCGGGCCCACAGGACGCTAAACCAGCGCCAGCTGTTACGGATGTGTCCGTATTGATTACTATTCCTTCCTTCTACGCCTCTACGGCGGCTGATTGCCCCTTAACTTCGCGCCCAAAAGCTTCGTTGCGCAGGCAGAGACCAGGATCGGGATGGGGAGGAGGGAGATAGAGAACCACATCGGGAAGGGAAGGACAGCAAGAGGGATAGTAGGTGGAGTACGGTTAGACTGTCCGCTTCCACGCACCAAGAGAGAGCGACATACAACTGGCCATGGGAGAAGGGGGAGGATTGTAAGTTGATATTCACAATCCTTGTTCCTGGGACTTGTTAATGGCCATGGCAAAACACGGCCGGATGGGGAACAGATGGCGGGTGAGGACCCACGGTAGGTCACCTTCCGGGGTGAACAGGGAGATGTGTGGAATCAGATGTCGGGTCCCCTATAATCACCAGTGCAAACGACGGCTTCGATGACGTGCCGCCGCAGTTTCGCGTCCCGTTGCAAAGACTACACTGGGGTAAAAGCATGACGGGCACGCCGACCTTCAACGTCAAAATAGAAGGCGGAAGACCGGGCTGTTGAATCATTTGGAGATACTTACGCGCCGCCTCATCAGCTGGTTGACCATCCTCGAAGTTGGCCTTATTGACGGGCGTAGTACGTTTCCTTTCTCGCGGCACATGGTAGATCAGCTTGTCACTGATTGGAGAAGCTGATCATCGCGAAGTGCCAGGATGGAATGCGGGCGAAAAGTCCTGGTCCTGGTCCCGGGAGGCATTGGCTAACCGGGCGGCTGGGTAAACTTGTTCTCACAATTCCGCCATAGTAGAAGCACGGCAGATACACGGAGGTAGGTTGACGGGTCCATCCGTTCGTAGGTCATACGAAAGATTGCCCAACCACCCGGCGAAATTGGCGTTCAACCCAGCACCTTGCAGACGCATATTCTGCCTTAAAGTCCCCATTTCAACCCTGCGCCGTATAAAGGATCGGCGCAGGGGAGGCAGCGACGGTGTAAGCGAGCGCGATTACCATGCTTAATAATGGGCGGTGTCTAGGCGAAATCACCCCAGGAACACAAGGATACCACTGAAGAGGTCGTTGTCGTTCTGGCGAAGGTCGTAGAGGAGCTGATGAACCGCTTCTAGGGCGAAGCGGTGCTGCATGAGTACCCATCCCAAACAATCAGATCAGTGGTGGCGACAATTATGGGAATCAGCTAAAGATATACATATCATGGAGTTCCTTTTTAGGATTAGTCGATACGCCATTCTACTTTAAGTCTTGTAGACGTCTCAAGGCTGGTCATTGGTTAACTGCCAGCGAGAAACCTAAGCCATGTATAGTTTAGCCCCAGATGCCGAGATAGCTTGATTAATAATAAAGCAGCGATGCTGAAGCTTATCCTAATCTGGAATGTCTAAACCGAAGAGGCATAAGTCTAAGGACTATCATACTACTATTGCTCTATAAAATGTATGGCTCCAAAAGAATATGTATGGGCAAGTTTGCAGTCAACTTACATATTATTGCTAAAGGAATTACTCTTGCATATATGTAGGACTACATGGCGGATACACCTCAGCACCAGCAACCACAGGTATCTCAACAAACACAGAAAGTATCAGATGTGATTCGCAATTACCGTCCCGCAAAGGTGAGGCACGCAATTCAGCCCTCAGAACTGCGGATTTGCACTAATCATGAATTCGTTTAGATATTTTGTTCTCCAAAGCAGGATGCCCCAATTCACATCACATCCTTAGATTTTGATGACCAGGGTGACTATTTAGTTGCTGCAGGGGATGATGAGACAATTCAAATCTTTGATATTAAGGAAGGGAAGCCGACGAAGACTGTGCCGAGTAAAAAATATGGGGTTCACCTAGCTAGGTTCACGCATCATTCCCGTCAGGTTCTTCATGCAAGCACCAAAGTAGATGGTATGTAATGTACAAGCAAAAAGCGTACCTCTTCTCGTTTCCTGATCTTGAAATCGCTGATCTTTATCCTCTAGACTCCTTGCGTCTTCTCGACTTGCATAATGAAAGTTATCTACGCTACTTTGCCGGCCACACGGACAAGGTCACATCTCTGGCTCTCTCTCCGGGTAGCGACGCTTTTATTTCGTGCTCTAAAGATGACACCGTCGCGCTTTGGGATCTCAATTCACGAAACGCGCAGGGGAGACTTAAATTGACGACGCCATATCTAGTTGCATTTGACCCTTCTGCATCCGTCATCGCAATTGCATCTCAGTCAACGGCTTGCATTTTACTTTACGACTTCCGCAACTATGACAAGCCCCCATTTGCGACCTTTGATCTTGGCCCGCATGAGGAGCGCTATACACCCTCAACCCGGGGGAAAGGCTGGACCCGTTTGGAATTCTCAAACGACGGAAAGAATCTGTTGGTCGGAACGGACTACCACGGGCATTTTGTCCTGGATGCATTTGAAGGTCATGTGAAAGCCTTCTTGGTTGGGCGAAATGGGTCACCCGGGAGGGCAGCTCCTATCTCAAGCTCTAGGAAACCTCTTGGCCAAGGTGATGCTTGCTTCACACCAGATGGACGATATGTAGTAGGTGGTCCGGGCGATCAACCGGATGTGCTGGTCTGGGATACACACCAAACTACAGAACCGGGCTCCTTGCTGCAACCGGTAACCAAATTACCCCTTCGAGCTCGCACCGCGATAGTTGAGTGCAATCCGCGATATAACATGTTTGCTACAGCTGACAAGGAGACTGTTTTCTGGTTGCCGGAGGATAGTGGGAAAGCACCCGAGAAGTAGGCCATCTCTAGTACCATCCGAGATAGCAATAGGCTTCCTGGTCGACTATGCCCTCAATTTCCCCAGCTTTCGCGCAAGCTTGGGGTTGCAATCTAATTGAGGTTTGTGCAACTAGCCGGACTGAGACACGGGTTTCCACAATGACTTCTGACTGCAAGATAGATCAATATCTGATTTATGTTATGGTCTTCGACTCTTCTCCTTGCCCGCCAAACTTCTAGCTTTGTCACATATCCATACTCGTGGTCCCTCTAACTGGTCGTCACCATTTCGATTATCCTCAACCATGCTTTCGATCTGCTTGACAACGTTTCGGTTACTGGTGACTGTCACAATTCCCTTTACCCACCCATATAAAAACACGCTCCGGTTGATATCAGATAGGAACGCGGCCACCTTATGCGCTACTTGTGGGAGTCTGCCATCATGCAAACCAGCGCTGATATCTGGTTCGGTGTCAACCACCTCGATCGGAATCAGCCAATTTTCTGGGACCTCATAGTGCGAGAGCGCCTGAAATCTTTGCAGCAGAGAATTCCTGTCCAAGTCTCCAATGCAAAGATCTCCCATCAAAATCTTGGTCCTTTCCTTTTCTGTTTGGGTTCCGATGGTATCGACGATCTCACGCATTCTTTCCGCTGCCTGCTGCGTGGATACCAGATTATGGCCTTTAATGGCCGGCCAGATCTCGGTAGGGAGCAGAGGGTGTTGCTCCTCAAGCTCGATTTGCCTGACGATGGCTTGATGTTGACCAGCACCCAGGGTGACGGCTCGCAGATGGGAAATGTCAGACACCAGAGCTAAAAGGAGCGTGCAATCAACGTTAAGAGTCTGGGTGAATTGCTCATACGGGTTAGGAATAAGGGTCAAGAGGGGTAACTCTGATGTCACGGAGTTGGGATCCCAGTCTTGGTCTGCCTGACCACCTATCACATCAGGAACGTAGGTTCCGCATTCAACAATTACACCATATCCCCGAATCTCATTGAGGATGCTATCGATCTCTGGAATTTTCCCCTCAACAATCTTGGGCATCACAAATCGGATGCGAGGATGCTTGTATCTAACTCGTGTAGCCATAGCAGCCTTTCCCATATATATGGCCAGTTTCACCAATTCAAGTTCGTCCTCACCCTCCTTATGCTGCCCTCTCCTGTTTTGTAAAGTTGTCTGTGGAAGAACCTCATCCTCAGAAAATGAATCTTCATCTTGATCCCAGCCCTTCTCTGCCATCTTGAATAACAGGCGACTCTCCGAGATTGTGGACACCTTCACCCATTCCTCTCCATTTTCAGCCACGATATCGACAAGTATGCTCTTCATCTGGTCCCTTCTTCCATGATTCAACCCTTTTCGGACTGTCCCGCGGCCCACGGCACCATCATCGTCGCCACCATCTCTACCAATATTGCCATCTTTCCTGCCACCATTGTCCCCACCCTGGCCTTCATTCCAATAAAACTTCTTCCAGAAAGCAACCACACCCCTACAGTTTTGCTTCGCGATCGTCCAAACAGCTAGGTAAAACGGAAGATTCGATGACCGCAAGGCATGGAGAAGCCGGTCTCCGGGGGGTTCTGCAATGTCACCTCCACCATCTCCATGGACATCGAACGCCTTTTCTTGGGGTTGTATAGCAACGGTAGAAACACCGGCAGCGGTAGAAGAAGCAGTAGAATGAACCGAAACATCCAATTTAGCAGCCTCTAACTGTCTGGCTGCCAACCGTTCCAGAGACTTCAGCTCTGAAACGACATTCGATCGTAGCTGTCGCATCTCCACGAGCTGCGGCTTGCGCAATTGTTCGGAGAAGTATGCTCGAAACGCATCGAGCTCCGCGAGAAGGCGGCGGCATCGGTATAGAAGGGCGGAGGATAAGGATCCTGATTCTGCGGTGAGGGGTTCAATCATCACTTGTACAATTGCAGTTCTATAGTTATTGATTTACATTACACATTATATTGATAGTAATGTGACCTCAGCCGCTCCACGTGACCAAGCCTACCACGTCTGTGATGAGTCAGCTTTTCCCCTCATTGGTTTATTATGATAGGGTCATCCTACCCGGTCCGGTGTCTTTCTGGGCCTTTTTTCTCTTGTTCCCTGGTTTATCTGTTCAATTAACTCTGATCTCTTGCATCTACTAATGATCACTTTATCCACGGATTTCAGGGAATCCATATGGGGGAAAAACCTCTAGTGATCTAGCTACCACTGGATGGCTTGTATCCTCGAGCCAGAGTATCCGCTTGGCTTGGGTGACCTTTCCAAAGCTCAGATTATCACATCTAAACCTGCCTCCTAGATTGAAGCTGCTATAGCTGCACTGCCTACAGCCCACCGAATCCCTCCGAGAGAAGGAGATTGTTGAAACCCCGGAAGCTACATTCGCGCGGCTTCAAGCCAAACGCCAAAATCAATTTGTAACATGGTCCCAGGTTGCCGGTGCTTGCGATTTGATATGGATGTATTTGCTACGGAATTCCTTAGGATGCAATATGTTACAAGCATGCTTACGGGCTCAGCATACGAACCGAATCGTGATCATGAGTGGTTCGATACGATCACGGAAAACCCTGATAACCAAGAACGGTGGCACTGAAAGGTGGTAGAACAAGTTTTCCACAACCTAAATGCCCAGTATGAGACAGTGGACCTGGCCTCAACAGGCGAAATAGTCCTTTGATGACCTTACACGATGAACAAGCCATATCCAAACTTTCTAGCTAGGTTTAACGTCCTAGGTACCAAGGCAGGCAAAACTGATGAACAAAAAGTGGAAGCCCTCCGTGTCAAAGTTTCGCAAGAGCTTTCCAATGAGGCTATGCATCGCATCGACTGTATCTTATTCTGTTAGGCGACATTCTGATTGACACGCTGTTCCGGACAATGACGGTATCAACTAACAACGACAGGGTGGGATAACCGACAAGAGCTGAGTGATACTCGACCTGGCGAATGGGCGAGCGAAGATGATCTTTAATCCATCCTAACAATGCCACGATTCTGAATTGATTCCGATCTGATTTGAGACCTCAACTAACTCGCCAGAGTGCGAGGAGACCCCCAGAGCCCGTGAGCATAGAGATGAAAAACCGGTATGGAACGAATGAAGGCGAGTTTCGATTAACTGACTGGACTAGATGTGCCAACCGAGTCAGATACCTCTGAGCCGTTGTGATTCGATGCCCTTATGACTACATCAACAATGGCTGCTGTCTGCTTGCAGTCTCCTGAGTAAATATACTACGGCGCCAACTGATTGATGTCCTTACCGATGAACACGCCGAGACCCTGGTGATTGGCGGCAACATGTTTCATCTGTTGACTGAACGACCGGCTAGCTGTCACGGTATTTCCCCGGACGCTGGCGCCACTCAAGTAGAGCTTCGAATTGATGACGTTGTAGTCGTGTAACGTCATATATGCACTCCCAGTGGCCATTGCGAAGTGACCCCATGCACCCTCTATCATATTCTCTTCTACCACTCTGGACACCTGTGAGAGTGTACATAACCTCCTCCATATACTGCCGTACCAATTTTGACCGTTGGCGACGTTCTGCAAGGATAATAGACACTGCAAAGAGTATAGGGAAGGCCCGGTAAAACCGCCCCCGGCGTGTGTTGCCATTGAGATATTGGGGACATCTGCATAGGAGCCATTTTATCGTGAAATAATGGATTTCTCATTGACAGAAGTCGGAATCGGCAACCTGCGCAAATTTTTTTCAGGTGGCTCTCCCTTACAGACATCTAGGGGACCCAAAGATCGTAAAGACGGGCGTAGGCTTTCTTGTGTATACACGGTGTGGTTGGTTAGATCTATACCAAAATGGTTACTATATAGTTACAGTCTTAATATGTGTTCCCTAGTATTCGTGCCGACTATATGGCTCAAAAGACTATGTACAGCATTCAAAAAAAAAAGGTTACCTAGGTGTCAGCGCTGCTATGGGATTGTGATACCCGGATTTTTATTGATATGATTTTGAGAAGGATACTAATATGTAGATTTCTACGGACATCGTTTTCTTGATAGATTTTGAGGCTGATACCATGTCTGCCTTATTACCTGTCGTAGCTCCAGGCACCAAGGCAACACGGCCGTACTATGATAGGAATTTTGATATACAGATAAGTTACTAGTAGGTAGGTAAAGATGTGAGCCGTAGTAATCAGCGGGGTTGACGGGAAGAAGCTTTCTTTGCCAGTAGCATTTTCTCAACAGTAACGAAACTCCAATTGACCTCAGAGAAGTCACGCTTGTTGATGCAACATCCAACCTGGTCTTCTTAGTAAATTCAGTTCCCTTACCTGCTAAATTAGCGTAGTTGACTCCCGTCATGTCGTCAACGTTGATATTCAAGTATTACTATCGGTGAGGCAAGAATCATGATCTTGGGAGATTACGTACCGTCGTGGCCACATATGTTATATCAAGAAGACAAATATCATTGCGTAGAACTGTGTTGAAAGCCTTTTTTCACATGGATGATAATTACTTTAGCAACGTTCATTCCTAGATTACACATCTTGTACATCTCATGGTTACCCCTATGTCAACAGCGTTTCTCATGTTACCGGGTGTAGAAACGATCAATGTCGGATTTGCATCATGTTTTTCACCTACAGGTCCCTGGGCATTACCATATAACATAGATCAGAAGCAATAGGCCCGAAGGCAGGCCACTAGACCTACGGACATTATGGCCTTGTTAAAAACTTTCAAAGAGGGAATATCATTTGGTAGAAAAAGAGCGCCTCAGCCCAGGGTAAGATTAACATCGATCGAGGGAAGGCAACACTAATAAAACTTGCGAGTAATAACTTGGAGTGGGCCATCTGGTTCCCCTAAAGCAGAGAAAAACAGCGTCGTGTCAACCCGGAGAGAAGAAAGCACAAATACAACTCGGCAATGAAGGAGCAAATAACTAATGACAGATAGACCCGTATGCTCCCCCTGGATCAGTTAACGTGAATAGCTTCACTAATCGGCATGGAAATCAGACATCGGAGACCAATCCTTTGGCACCGTTTGATGACAGCATGTTATCTTCAGTATTGTAGGCATGAGGCCCCTCAACTGGCATCTTCATTAATGCACAGGAGACGTCGGACTCGACTGGTATCTGAGGATAGTTGAGTGCATCGGAGACTACTCGACCAGCATCTTTAGTAATGCACTGGTGACTTACTTCGACTGACATTTCGTCGACACATTGATTCAGCCCGTTCTATCAAATCTAGTTATAGTGTTTGACGGATGCAGCCTTTCCTAGACCTACAGGGTATAGCTCTGTTAATAAAACCATTAATGATACCTTGGCGGAAATTTGAGGAAATGTAATACTGTATGGGGACAGTAAAAACATGGTACTGGATGATAAGGAGGCTTGCAGAATCGAAGGCATTCGAGAAGATCTGAATAGAAGAGAGCCAATATTACTAGTAGTAATATCACGGCAGGGTGAATGATGAAGGGAAAGGGATAGGAGTGTAAGAGGGTTTCGTATCTGTCACTCGTCAGTGTGCTCCTAAATTGTATGTTTCGCCGCCACATTACTAATTCTAGTATTATTGAAGCCAGCGTTGAAGGCAATCAGATTTCTGAATCCGTGAGATCAAGAATTGATAATTCGAAAGGTAGGATAGATGGGGAAGAGGACGGGTAGTAGGGATAGCGACGGACATGGATGAGATCTGACTACTACTCATTACTATAGGACTAGCTTGACCTTTTCGCCTGCGAAGCTATTGGAATACTTAGGAACTACGGGAGAGTTCCAAGACTAAGTCAACTTGAAAGCTTTGTTTGCTACTTAATCTAGTCTGTCTTCCGTGCATCAGCGAGGAATCTCTCTATTATATAATTGTGAAATCTATCCTGAGTCATATGGTTACACGGTTGTGGGTAAAATTGAAGTGATTATTAATCTGTTTAGCTAGTCGAACTTGAAAGTCGAATATTGCTTCTAAACCTCTCTAATAATAATATCCTTCGCATCATTCTCTCTTGATATCCTCACCACAAGTTTCTGACAGTCGACCAAACGGATTCATTTTTCTCGCAACATTCTCAAGTTCTGTAGAGAATAATGTTGTAGAGAATTTCTTATTCTCATAATCGTATGCAATCCACTTCCTAAACTTTGCTATTTGTCAATACTCCATAAGCCTTAATGTAATCGGGTACTGGACTCACCATTGCAATACGTACTCCTAACCACAAGCATCGACGAGTACGAGGAACAGTAACAGAAGGAGCCTCAATAAAGCGCTCTTCGTTACCGGGGACATCTTCAAAGAAGTTCTCAGGATAATAGACTTGACTCCAAATCTGACCACGTATGAGAAAGTCCTCTGGTAATTGCCGAGCAGTTCCTGGCTCCGAATAGGGAAATGATTCGCTTTCAATCACGGCCATATCAGTGCCCTGTCGGATAAGTGTGTTTAGAAAAGAAACAGTTCGCGCCCAAGGGACATTGATTTGAATGAATAGCATGCCTATTGGGCTCAGTGATAAACACCAAAGAAAAGCTAGCGATGTGTGAACATTCGGAAGAACATTTTTATCTCCAGGATGCTCAAGAATGACACCCAGGGTCTGAAAAGTAAGACAAGATGCGTATGACAAAATCTGTGCTGAATTCGAAAAATTGGCATCTTCAGATAAAACCTCTACAGTTTGAAAGGGGGTAGACTGGGGATCTGATGTTTCCCCAAAATTGCTGAGCTGATTTGTATCTCTCTAGAGAACTTGTTTTCTGGATGGTATCCCGGTTAAATATTGCCGGAAAAATGGCGCTTGGCTGGCCATATTCAAAAAGAGCAGCATAATTTGATGAAGCAATGTAAACACCATGTTCACGGAATATTGGGCCCACTCGCCCGATGTACTTATCCAGAGAAGCCAGAAATTCGCTGGCTAGTTGATTAATTATGTCCTTTGTAAAAAGGATGCTGTGCGCGTGAACAAAGGCAACAATAATTCGTGAATGACCATTGCCGACAACCTTCACAGGGTCCGAAAGAGGATTAGATAGAAGACTAATGCCTCCTCTACCATTCGGAAGGGAATGGACACTTGCCAGAGATTTGGTATGGTAGAATAGCTGCTGAATCATGTTTGGATAAGCTAAAATAGCAAAATGGTTCTGAATTCTGCCAACATCTGGATTCTTGTCTGCAGCTTTACTATACCAGTATTTAGCGACGCCAGACCAAATTTCTCGACCGGGCGTATCATTTGCTTCTAGGGTCATTTGATATCTTGCCAAATCACCAAGACATTCAATCCACGTCTCTTCAAAGGCGGGGACATCCTCGAGCAGTAATGTCATCATTGAATATGTCATATACATGAATCTATGCATGTGCTCCAATGAGCCCGGTAATTGGCGGCTCAAGAGTTCCAGAAGGGGATGAATACCATGACGCCACATACGCGCGGGCATCTCATATCTCTTAGCTAATCCGCGCAGGCCAGGACTCGCAGATGGATGCTGAGAAAACTTAAAAAACTCATGTTGTTGATGCAGAAATTCCAGATGCAAGTTAGTTAAAGCTTTCCATTCATTATCGTTGAGCCTATTCGATGACTGTTGCTGATCTATCTTTATGCATTCCCTCTCGACTGTGACCAAGCTATCGTATATTCCACGCACGTTGTTGACCAATTGCTCCTCTGTAATCGGATTGATTTCTAGTTGTAAATGCATGCCCCCGGACTCTGTTTGACTTGAGAAATTTGAGGGCTGCTCTTGTCCCTCTAACGCACTATTCCTAGCTGATCGCTTCTGTTGATCCGTCATAGTCACTTTCCTGGTCGCTTGCTATCGAAAGTTAGTAGGTCTAAGTTGTCAGCGGACAGGTCAGGTCGTTGGATCACGAAGACAAGATGCTCAGTAAGGTGATGTATTTTATTTGGGCTTGAGCTATCTAGCTGTGTCCTATCATCAAGATCTGAATGAACATATGAACTTGGTTGCTGAATAAAATACATCAATAGAATCCAGGACATGGAGGCCCTATTTATAGCCTTTAGCCCCGTCCCTCACATTCCCATTAATTTGGGAATGTAACGGATGCGATATTTCTTTCAATTGACACTTCCCTTTTTTCTTTTTCTTTTTCTTTCTTTCTTGGAAGGGATCTCCCCATAGCCAATGAGCTAGATCGTTTCCATTATTTTTTTCTGGTTTCTTCCTACAGAGGCGGAGTTATCTACGAAGGTATTATATTATATAAGTTATTCTCGTAGATAGTTAACTAGGATAAGCCGAGACTAGCCAAGACCCCGTCACCCTGAGTTGGTAGTCACCTTGGACGAGTAGCTTAGGGAGATATTCAGGTTCAAACTAAATGGAAATGCTGCTAACTAAGTTTGCTTATTCCTGCAACCAATGCTATATGACTCACGCTGCTCTGAGGCCAGGATCCATGCTCTTGGACACTCAGAAGCCTCAATAACATCCTCCTTCATCCTTGCCCTTCTGTCACTAAGGAGCAGCTTTGCGGAGCTGAAGACACGTTCACATTCAGCACTCATTGGAACTGAGAGTACGTCGTAAGCCATACGAGCCAATGACGGGTATTCTTCCTCGTACCGAGCCCAGAATGTACAGAGATTGACAGACTTTTGTTGGGTATTTGGCAGGATACCTTTCTGCCTTCGATACGGGAAATGTTCCGATTCTAGATATCGCTGATACTCATCCTGTATCTCACCCGGATCGGGGCCTGTGTCCTTATACTCTGAAACCCATCGAGCAAAGTCAGTACTAGTAGGGTCATCTTGGGATGTTGGAAGAAACAAGTCCGAATCCGAAGTACTCTCAACCTCTATTGTAGAGTTCTGAGAATCCTTATACATTGTGACCCAGAAGTTCTCAACCGTCTTTTCGGCCTGTGCGATTCACTCAGGATAGTCTCCCCATCTCTTCTTGAAATAACCCCATTTGTATTCAGGATTTAAAACAACGGCCGCAATATAAACCGGAGATAGGTCCATTAACTCGTAGTATTTACGGAGCTTCTCCAAACAGTTGTTAATGCCTATTGAAATATGCATAATATCTGCTGCTGCACATTTATTTACAGGTCCTCTGTGACTAGCTGCCTTGGACTTCTTCGATTTTTTGCCTAACTTTGACGCCTCAGACAACTCGATTCCGTACTCCTTGCTCTTCACTTCAAGTCCGTGGATCAAAAAGTCTACGGCAGGGATTGCCTCCCACACTGACCCATGTCGGGCGTTGGAGGCGTGGCCTTGCAACTCAAGGGTCAGATTATAAAACGGCTCCAATATCTCCCGTGTGCGTGCCAACACGTTCACCAGGTAAAGGCGAGGCTTTAGCAGGCTTTTCTTTAGCTCGTATAATAAAAAAGTCGAGAGGATTTTTAAGCAGGAAAGCCTGTAGGATCATAGAATAAACCGAATCCTACCTTGTAAGCTTCTTTTATATCTTTTACTTACACGAAACTATATTGGTTAGTAAGATCCAAATTTGGATTAGTCAATATGGGTCATTTCCTATTTAGGTAAAGTACCTAGCTGCCTCATGTGCCTAAAAGTTGCCTTTTTTCGAACGCCATAGGCTCCTCCGGCAGCAGGAATTTCACCTATTTGAGAACATTATGTTTAATAATACTCAATACGCTATGACCTAGTGTTTATAACTCTACGATCCCGTGTGGTGTGGTTGAGGTAATGAATTTTGAAAATGGTGACTTTTCTTGTGGTATGAGGAAGGCGGACCATCAAAACCCTTACTAAATCGCTAATCACTAGATCACGAAAAGCTCCCCGGCTTTCGCTAAAATTACTTTAAATCATTTGCTGACTGATTGTGATTACTAATTTATTTACTAATCAAACTACTATATACCAATGCCTAACTATTCTATAACTATCATAATGTACATAACGGAATATTTAGCAAATGACGCTTCGAGCGGACAATCAATAATTGGAAATTCATACATCAATCAGAGACACAAATCCACAACAAACAATAAAAGAAGACTACATACATAGAGGGCCATGTCTTATCTACAGACTTCCCAGGCCTTCCTGGAACAGGCCTCTCTGCTCTTTGAGGCTTATCCTGACTCGGTATGTATATTTGAATTTCTTTTCATCATCTTTTTTAAAAAAGAAAAATTCCCGTCCACATCCCTGTATATATATATATATAAACTCCTCCACTGATCATCTCAATCTCACGGTCACGGTTCTCCTCTATGAGGCGGGACGTAGAAAATAAACCTTCAGGCAGACCCGAATCACAACCCGATATAGCTATCCTTCTCCTTCTCCGGCATCATCAAAACAGCAACAGCAGCAGCAACAAGCAACACTCACTTTAAAAACGTACAACCCCGCCGCAGGCATCTGTCTCAAGTATCGAACGAATAAAGCCGCCGAGGTCGGTCGGTTGATTGCCGGCTTGGGGAAGTTGGCTAGCGGAGTCAAGATTTCGGCTGATTTGGGGGCACAAACTGCTACGACGATGACGACGGCAGCAGGTCCAGAAGGAGATACCGAAATGATGGATGTGTCGTCTGGTGTGACCGTTTCACAGCAGCAAGATGGATCTGTGGTAGCAGTGGCGTCGGGGAGAACTGATCCTGGTGCCGATGGACGAGGAAGCAAACCAAAGAAGAAGGGTGGAAAGGGAGGGAAGAAATGACTGAAAAGGTGAGTACCTGGTGAATCTTTTTTTTTTTTTTCAACAGAAAATAAGGGCGAGATTGTATATTGCATGATCATCTACATACATGTATGTTAACTTCCTGGTGATATTGATATTATTGCCATGTCTCTTTTTACGTTGATGATGTAGCTAACTTGCCCCAAAAACGCATCAGTCTTGTTACGAAAAGATTGTATTCAGTTTGCATGGTATACCTATGGCCTCGACCCTTTAAGTTTCATTATCTTTATCGGCCGCTATACTAGGAAAAGAGTAGTAGGGTAGTTGGTGACGATCCATTGAACCATCTGGGGCTCATATTGAAGCTCGCTTCTCCTGTACATGTGACTCCAGTGCGCACATCAGTGTATCTACGGGTAATCTCTCGATGATTGCTATAGGGACTACAGGTGGCGGTGTTGGTGTTTTATTATATAGACCTAGATATGGGGCCCTTCTTAAGGTGAAGACCCACTAATCAAGAGATCATACAGAGTGTGTACTCTATGAGGGTGAAGATCCACATAATATCTAATTGACATTATCCTAATCCAAATAATACCTACTCATGTTATCCCAATTATCCCAGCCTGATTTAATCCACGGAATGCTGATCTGTCGCCATCTACCGATGCAAGTCAGGAAAGAAGAGGGAGATAAGGAAACAAAAAAGGAAAAAAAAAGAAAAACCGACCCAAACGCATTCCCTGACACTCATTTCCGTCAGCCATATGAATATCCCATCGACCGTTAGTGGAGAGCGGGGAAAAGGGAAAAGAAAACGGAAAACATGTCACATAAGAGGAGTAGAGAAAGAAGATCATGAAGTATTGAGACAGCCAGCCTAAGTATTTTGACTGTTATAATGCGGGTTAGGAAGACAAGAGCGGAAGTACAGTGACAATTATATCAGAAGTCTTCATCGAAACTTAATCCACCACCATTTTCGATTTGCTTTTCGGGGACCGGTTTATCTTTCTTGGCGCTTGCCATGACACCAGCCTTCTGGTAGTCACCAACACGTTTCTCGAAAAAGTTTGTCTTGCCAGCTAAGGAGATACTCTCCATGAAGTCAAATGGGTTGGTTACATTGTAGTATTTCTTATTTCCGAGAGCAACGAGAAGGCGGTCAGCAACGAACTCAATGTACTGGCACATGAGCCTAGCATTCATCCCTAGAAGAGCTACAGGGAGGGCCTCTGTCAGGAATTCTTGTTCAATAGCGACAGCATCAATAATGATGTCTTGGATGACGTCGTTGCTGGGGCGGTGATTGAGATGTGAGAACAGCAAGCAGGCAAAGTCTGTGTGCAGGCCTTCGTCACGTGAAATTAGTTCATTCGAGAAGGTAAGTCCAGGCATCAGGCCACGCTTCTTTAGCCAAAAGATGGAAGCGAATGAGCCAGAGAAAAAAATACCCTCAACTGCGGCGAAAGCAACAAGGCGTTGGGCGAATGTGGACTCCTTATCTTGAATCCAACGAATCGCCCAGTCAGCTTTCTTACGGATACAAGGAACTTGGGGCACATTAGCGTAATCCTTTAGCAAATCACAGGTGAGTTAACGCACTGGTATCGATCGCATCAAATAAATAGGTGCGCTGCTTAGGTTCTTTGATGTAGGTATCGATGAGCAAAGAGTATGTCTCTGAATGAATATTCTCCATCATGATCTGAAATCCATAGAAGCAACGCGCCTCAGGGATCTGCACCTCGCCGCTGAACCGCTCAACTAGGTTCTCATTGACGATGCCGTCGGAGGCAGCAAAGAACGCGAGCACCCGAGAGATAAAATATCGCTCATCATCAGTGAGGCGGTTATTCCAGTCATGCTGATCCTTAGACAAGTCGATCTCTTCTGCAGTCCAGAACGATGCCTCGGCTTTCTTGTACATTTGCCAAATCTTTATTGCCAGGTGTTAGTCGTATCCATAGACTACCTAACGCACAACGTCCCACTTACCTCGTGATACTTGATGGGAAAGAGAACGAAGCGATGGGGATTCTCTTGAAGAAGGGGCTCATTCGCTTCGAGCTCTTTGATACCCGGTGCAACTTTGGGGGCTTCTTGAACAGTAGGCTTGACTGCCACGACGGGCTTGTCATCGGCAGGAATATCCACAGCGTAGGATGACAAGGGAGTGTTTTCCTTGCCGGTCGGCTCGAAGGTGAGCTTCTTGACAGGAGAGTCGCCCATTTTAAGATTCTCTAACGATGATGCAGTCTGATGAGAGACCATTTGGTCAGTATACACGGGACGCGCCGACGCGTCTAGTCGTGGTGGTGTAATGATAACATACCTGCTTTGAGGGAGTGAGCTGAGAAGCCATTGCAAATCAGTTGGAAATTATCAGAGAATCGATCAATGATGAAAAATTGGTCCCAATAACGCGGGGATAAACAAGGAAGGTTAGTTAAGGCAAAGAAAGAAGAAAAGGGGAGAAGGAAAGGCGAGTGCAGGAAAATATGTACTTTGAAATTTCGGGTCGGCCGGAAAGAAAATCCTGCATTGACTCTAGTTTTGCGAATCTGACTACTTTTGCGTAATTCTGGATTTTGTTCTTCTAATCCTCCAATGGTAACAAGCAGAGGCTGAAATTTTCAGGCCAGTGCTAAAATTTGCGAGAGTCTGGTATCATGGCTAATTAAAATTAAGAAGTTAGCGCGACGGGCTAAGTCGCGTAGCACGTGATTTACACTAGCGCGAAGAGCAAATGTTATTATAACTAGTTAACGGATTTACTACTATCTACTAGTAGTAGTAACTATTATTATTGTTGTTATTATCATATTATTATTAATCAAGTCCTGCAGGCTACTGTCTCTCCTCCGGGCCTCTAGCCCCATTCGTCATTTCTCCTAGCTGATCTTCCTAAGGACACCCTATTGTTGTATTCGCTAGATGCCGTAGGATGGCCTAGCTTTGTGTTTCAAACAACGCCTTTTTGAGGTCCTAGGACCTGCCCACACCACTCTACACTCGACAAAGAGATAGAGTCTTAGCAGAAGTTCCCTCACAAGCCATCATCAACGGGGTGCATATCATATATAGTAGGTATGTTGATACGAAGTCGGATCGTTAATAAGATACCACGTACTAACTCCTGCTTAGGTAGCTTTATTAGTAGTATTTACTCTGAAATATAAATTCTACTAATCTACTCGATTTTACTTAAGCTATCAGCACAATCTTCAACCCCCTTTTCACCCTTAAACAATATTATGTCTAACTATTCTATCGGTTCTGTTCACTCTACCATTGATATTCAGATAAGTCGCCTGGTTGAAGAGGGGACCTACCAGTCGTATATTGGGAGTTTTCAGTCATCAACAGGGATTAAGGTTCTCAATTGCTGGCATAATTCACAATTCACACCTGTCCTTTTAGGGGTTGACCGAATCCTAGAAGCTTTAGGGGGGAAGGGAGGTAAGTAGGTGCTGTGTTACCACCGGGACCATCACCGTCCTTTTAAAGGTAACACCTTACGTAGAACGTGCAACCCTATCCTTGCCCGCACCGGATGGGATGTAAACGTGATAGATATTGCCGTGGTCTCCTTCATAGCCGACAGGATGTCCAACCTGGGCTCGTGGGCCTATTTTCTCAGCTTGTACACGGTCTCCTTTGGGAATATGGCGGTAGGCAATATTAATAATGCTTAGGTAAATGGATGTAGGTGATCTGTTGAGGTTATGGCTTTATTAGGGGGTATTCAAGGTCCTTTCGATAAAGTTGTAAAGGATATATCGTTTCTCCTGGGTTGATCAGCCTGATAATAACGGAGCCTGCTGTATCCATAATGTGAGAGCATAAGAATTTTGGCAGATGATCATGGTAGCTGTTCAGCTAATGTACGCTGCACCCAACGCTCTGAAACATCATTTAATTCAGGTGGGCGAGGGAGAGTAAGGTTCAACACAAATGCCGTGTTTCTTAGCTAGCCCAAGTGGCGATGATCTTAAAGCACCGCGGGTCATAGCTATGATATACATAGGCTAATGTTATTTGGCCCGTACGACTAGACTCTTTCAGGCTTAGCTTATTGAAATGAACGGCAGAATTCCACGCTACGTGTAGTAGAACATGATAGTGTACACTGGCATAGTATTGGAAAAAAATATTAAGTACGGTGGTAACATAGTAGTCTTCATCCTTTTTCCCACCCGCCGTCCCGTGAATGTTCAGTGTAGTTATCCTCGTCCCCGTCCCCGTCCTTGTTCCCCTCTACCCGCCTCAGCCCGTGCAGCTCTCCGCGCGGCTCCCCGACCACCGGCTCGTCCACCTCCTCGCCTACCTCGCCCACTTTCTTGTCCCCCAATTGCCCGCTCTATGTATTCAAATTCTGAGGGGTTCCGCCTAGTGCTGTTATTATCCCTCGGCCGGTTCTGCGAGCCTGTTGGGCGACCAAGTGTTCTGACAACTGCTGGTTCCTGAAGTAAAAGGCGGGGGTCAAGTGGTTCGAGAATAGGTCTCAGCCACTATTGGCAATTGAAGTGGCACATCTCCAGTGGAAGTTGGCGGCGTCGAAGCTCCATCAGAGCGTGGATGCAGGGTATTCCCTATGATTTGAATGTAGTTCCGTCATGAGGCTTTATTGGCTGTTTTCCGATTTGATTATAAAGCGCGAGGACCTTAAATA
>JAHQZX020005240.1:0-28302 GCA_019804575.2 Pseudotulostoma volvatum
ACTAGAATACTAAGCATAAGAAAGAGAAGAAAGAAGGAAAGTCTCGCCGCCGCGGATATACAACAGCTTCATAGTCCCTAGACCAACCTAAAATGACAGGCGGTCTAAGATGGCAGTAAACAGGGTCGGATCGTCATAGTACAGCCTGGACAAGACATCTTTATATCAGACCGTTATGAACCCACTCACTTCCACGGTATTATGATCGATACAGGAGCCGCAAGTCGACAGATGGCTACGGACAATGCCAGGCGTATAAGAACCTATTTAGGAATGATAAGACCGATATCGATAAGTCAAAAGAAGGAGTTGTAACCGCAACATTTGGTATAGGATCGACAACATCAATGGGCTCTATTACGATTAATACCGATTGGACAGTCTGAGTTCCATATTATACACGCTAATACGCCTTTCTTGCTTGGAATCATGGATATGGACGCAAAGGGCATTATACTCGACAACCTGCAGAACAAGTTGATATTTTCTACCATATCAGTCCCTGTTGTGCGTCGCTTTGAACATCCCTTCTTGATGTGGGGACCGACAGTATCAACTTTTTATTGCCACCTGACAGAGACTGAGCTGCGTACGCTCCACCGTCGCTTTGGATACCCATCAGCTTCACGACTTGTTCGACTGCTAGAGCAAGCTGGCCACGGCGACAATGGCCACAACCACCGCCAATTGCTTGAGCGTATTACCAAATACTGCTCTAAATGCCAAAAGCACGCCAGAGCTCCTTTGCGCTTCAAGTTTACACTCCGTGACAAGGATAACCTCGACTTTAACCACTCAGTGTACGTTGATATCATGTACATTAACGGATCACCATTGCTCCACGCTGTCGATGAAGCAACTCGTTTTCAAGCCGCACGCTGGCTTAACGGTATTTCAACTCTACACTCTTGGGAGGCCTTATGGATGAGCTGGATCGATGTCTACTTAGGACCACCAGACCTAATTACACACGACACAAGCACCGACTTTACAGCAGCAGAGTTTCAAAAATATACTATTTCTAATTATCACGGCTAAGGAGGTGCCAGTGGAAGCTGCAAATACGATGAGCTTGGTGGAACGCTACTACAAATCACCCCGCCGAGCATATAAGTCCGCGACAATGATAACCTCGACTTTAACCAATCTGTGTATGCTACCCGCAAGTTGCCTTTGGACCGTCTTACACTGCCCAATCAGCAAACTCGATACCAACAAAGGACGATGTTGTGAAGCTAAGTAAGTGCTTGCAGTGGCAGATGGATAATCGGGACCATGGACTAACCTTTGTGGAGCTGGATATTCCGAAGCTAAGACTTGTAGTCTTTACAGACTCATCCTTCGCTAACAACAAGGACTACTCATCTCAGATTGGATATGTTATAGTCCTTGCGGGCGACCATGGAGACTAGACATGGAGATATGGGGGCATTGATAGTGTCGTAGTTCATATAGGAATCTCCTATATAACTGGACAACGATTGTTGTTAAAAGGAGAGTTCCCAGTGTCGGAACATAGTCACATGACCGGGACTAGTGATATAACCCGCACAGTAGTTAGCAGAGGGATAGGAAGAAACAAGAACATAATTATTATAAATCATATATACTGGTAGACATGAACCAACAGCTCCCGACGGCCATTACCGCGACCTCGATAACGCTGCGTCCCCTGCGATAAGACTGCCTCAAAGACTGATAGATCTCACCGGACGCTGGTATTCGTACCTGTCTTTGCCTGGGTAGGCCGATTAATGGAATTCACTGGATAGCCACAGGTTCACACAACACATAACTCCAGAATCAATAGACGTAGATCCACATGGGGACGCTCATGGCTGGGATAAAGATGCCAATATTGATGGAATTGGTCTGTAGAGAGTGGGAGCCGAGTATCTGAATGACGTTTTAAGACGTGGATACATAGTTTTTGCTGTGACTCCCGTACAAGGCTTAATTGGTTCCTGCCTGGCCCGACTGGGAGATGATTGTTGTAGGTCTCGAAGACTTTCCGTAGTCCATACTGAGAAATCTTTATGACTACATCACGGAAGAAAGGAATCAAAAGGTTTACCAGCTTTGAAACCCTCTAATCATCACGCTGTTGCTTGATGCGAGTATGCTGGTAAGTTATCGTGCACTTAAACGATTGTACAGCCGTCAAGTCGTTAGTAGATACGCCAAGATTCTTCTTCAACATCCAATGCGTCCCTCTGGCGCGTGAGGTAGCGCTTTTGCCAAAGTGCTTGTAGAACTTAGTGTAACACTGTAAAAGCTTCCTTGCCATTCCTCCTTAAGATAGTTGACAACCTTGCGGAAGACCTCGCTGCTATACTCTCGTTTAAAGCGATCCCAGCTTTGGTCTTTCTCTTCGATGGTTGAAGCAGTGACTTTCATCTCTACTTCATGGACACTAAACTTAGTTAAGTTAGAGTGGCAGGAAGGAAGTTGGTGTGGCTATACCACCGCCCTTAATTTATCCTTATCATAGTTGGGAGCTAAGGGATAGTTCCCGGCGCTAGCCTAAAATATATGGCGGTGCGGTCTGAGCCTAATGCGGTGGAAAGGCACTAGCTTCATTTGGTCAAATGTCAGATGACTAAATGATTAGCTAGCTGACACTTGACCAAATAAAGCTACTGTCTCATTTAAGCTGATGGCGGACCGCAGTAGCCCTGCACTATCATAGCTAGAGTCTGGGGTCTAATCTTAATTAGTAATGGCATTGAGCAAAAGGAGATGCAATTAAAAGCTACATCTACTAAGGCAGGCTCATGCTTCAAAGTGGCAAGTAAATTCTCTTTGTGCACTCCCTGTGAGGCAGCGGGTGAGACGGCCTCTTTCGTTCGTACCGGAATCGTAGTCACTCTGAAAGCTGGGACCACGGCAGACGACTTATTGTCCGACAAGGTGAAAATTTCCCAAGCCCTAGGGAACGGACGAGTTGAGGGCGATGAGAACTTATGGGTGGTGGTTTAAGGTGCATGACCTCCCAACAAATATGACAATGCTAAATGGGATAAATAGCCTGTACGCCGGGGATGTCTCGATTGAAGGAGACGTCCTCCCGGAAGTTACTGAAGCTACTGAAGCTTTCGGCGTGGCCCCAGAGACTATATGCTGGGTCAGGAAGCAGGATGGACACGCAACAGCCTCGGTCCGCTTAGTTTTTCGAGCTGGGAGATTGAAGAATACCCCTAAGACTGTAGAAGTCATGGGGGCCTGGCTGAGGGTAAAATATCCTACCTCTAGGGGTGTGAGACCGCCTCAGTACAGAAAGCGCTGGGGAATCCACAGAACGCAAGGGTGTAAGGACATGCCGAGGTGTTAGGCTGTGCGGTGACCTAGGTCATCGGACAGCTGACCACCCACTCGATCGCTACATCAAGTGTGTGAACCGCGACAGCGAACATGCAGTAGACAGTCCGTCACATCCCAAGACAGTGCCGGTTTCCCGGAAGCCCTTAAGGCGCGAAAGCCAGCATACGCCGGATCGTTTGCATATCTAGATTATCTTTTTTTTTTGTCTTCCTTTTCTCACTTGTCTACAGCGACAACGACACAGGCTACAGACAGTGTCTTAATGTACATTAATAGTAATTCCGTCCTATGTAGCCTTTCGGCCACTTAAAGATGTTAAATAATATAACAACAACAACTGACACTCCCTTTACCGTGTGATGACTTGATCCCAGTGCTGCATATCGACATGCATGTTTCAATACAGTTTCCATGAAACTGAAACGCCTTGCTTGACCGGTTTCACTGAAACAGGGTCATGTTGTGTTTCTATGTTTCAATATAATGTTGGTGATAAAAATTTTGTAAACGGTGTGTTGCTAATCCTTACTACATTTCCCCAATTCCTCTAGAACTTAATTTAATTCCCTAAATACTTAGACTACTATACTCAACTGTTGTTAGATAAGCGGCTTAGAATAAAGATACTACATATTAGGTTGTAAGAAGTAATAGCCCAGCTTTTTATGGCCGAGTGGTATCTAACAACTGTCAGGCTTTTGTTGTTGTTGTATTATTTTACGTCTTTAAGCGGCCGAAAGGCTGTATAGGACGGTATTACTAGTGTATATTGTACATGATGGGGCACTATTTGGCGCCGGAGGTGAATACCCCAGAGATCATCTGGGTGCTCTGTAGCCTCTGCCCAAAAGAACGAACTCCGAAAAGGAAAAAGAAAAACCACCAATTTAATACCGGCCACCGTTATTTTTGCCCCTTGTACAACTTGGCCAGGTATGTCATGTCCCTATGCGTGGTGAGGAGCCCCATAACAAAGCTCTCGCTCAGTCGGAAACCCCTCTTGGCGCATGTCCAGCTGTGGCAGGAGGACTTTCTCCTGCCACAATTGCAGGTGAGCTCCATTTCGTCATGGCCAAACCGCTCATCATGGTAATCAGCGAAATCACCATATGCAGATCTAGCAGCGAGGACTCGCCCTATACTCGTCCTACTAAGCCCTTTATAAGCGCTGTTCTTCCACGGCTTTGGGGCTTCTATCTGTCCTTTAAGGTGTCGGGGCCCAGCCTGTTGCCTCCACTATGATGCAAACCTCAGGCTAAGCCACTCCTTCCTCCACCTTGCTCTAGACGGAGTCATCCAGCACTCCTCGTGCTCTCGTGCTAGACCCGACCCCTCCTTCGCTAGCAGGTCTGCCCTCTCATTCCCTAGCACAGACGTATGTCTCGGGACCCATACGGCTCGGCCTATGCCATAGCGCCAGCTGCAGAGCAGCTTTCAGATTTTGTCGATCGTTAGCTGTGAGGAGCCGACCGTGCTTTCCTTGGAGTAGATTTTGTCAACCACACTCCTATTGTCGAGGCATAACCACAGGTTTGTGCTGCCTTGGGGCGTGTAATTCGCTGCTGCTTTAATGGCCTCCAGGGCCACCTCCGCTTCTGCATCCACGACCTCGATCCACTGACCCAGACAGCAATGTATCGCCCTGATACACCGCCCACCCGGCGCCTGTGCTTCCTGCTTTGTTTCTCGAGCCATCTGAGTACGCCCACACTTCCGAGTGCGGGGCTAACAGCCTCCGCTCTGCATGCTCTCTGGCTTCTGCTTCCTTGCCGAGCGGTTTATCAGGAGGTGGCAGGGGCAAGGGCCCGATGTATCTAAGGTACTGTGCTGGCAGGATCGGCTTAGGCAGCATCTCAAGGATCCGGTCTACCTTGCCGTCAAAGCGGAAGAAGCGTAAGATATGCGTTGGGTCGAGCCGGGCCATCCGAATCGCTTCGCCGTGCAGCAGGTCGTCCAGGACATACTCCATAGATGCCTGCGACATGCGCAAGTAAGTGGCAAGGGGTTGTACGAAACACTGGGAGTGCCTTATGGCCCCCCTAACAACCTTGTCTAGCGCAGCAGTCGAGGTCGCTACTCGCCTTCTTTCTGGGGTTGGCCACCAGGCCTGGTATCCGTAGGTCAGAATGGGGATGACGCAGGCCCTAACTGCCATAAGCAGTGAGCTTACTGGTGCCCCCTTGTAGCAGCCGGCCAGAATTTTCATCCCAACGACGACCTTTGTCGCACGTCCGCAAGCCTGCTTAACATGTTGCTTAAACATGAGCTTTCTGTTGAAGAATACCCTGAGCCACCGAAGAGCATCACCGGCTTTTGTAGCCTCCGGCAGGGACCCGTCAGGTAATCTAATGCCTGGATTACTTGCAACCCTCTTCCGCGTGATGTGGATAAGGTCTGTCTTCTTCCAGTCTAGTAGGTCAAGCCCATTCCTGTTACACCAATCCCGAGTCAGACGGAACTCACGCTGTAAGAAGGCGACATTGTCATCCGGCACCCGGCCCGTGGCCACGATAGCCCCGTCGTCTGCGTACCTCTACAAGTGCAGGCCCCTATAGTATAACAGGGCCATGAAAAGCATACATAAGATAGGCGATACCGGGGAGCCCTGGGGTAGCAAGCCGGACAGCGGTAGCTCTTCTCCAGTATGCCCTATTGTAGCGACAAGTTGTACATAGCGGTGATTGCCTCGCTAGCTTAATCGCTGCATTTGGGATTGCGTCCGGCCCTGGTGTTGTATTGCCTGCCTTGAGAATGACTTTGCGAACCTCTTCGGGCGTAAAGGGGGGCCAGGCATCTGCTCTTTCAGGAAAGTGGGGGGCTTCCAGATCTTGTGAGTTCTCCCGGAGTCCATGTGTCTGCATGAGGAGCCGGGTCTTCTCCTGCGTGTCCATTAAGGTGTTGCCTGCTGCATCCTTCAAAGGGGGGGTGTTGGTCCTCTGCTGTCGCCCTACCCATTTCACCGCCTTAAACACCTCTCTTGGCTCGCTAAGCTCTGGGATAACCTTACGGTAGAAGTCGTTCTTCGCCTTTTTAACCGCGCTTGTAAGGTCCCTTTTAGAGGTGTTCCGTGCCTCTCTAAGCCCAGGTTCGAGTAACTCGTCATTTTTGTGGAGCTTCTAGTCCCTCCGCGTTTGCTTGCTAGGTCAAAGTGATCGTCTCTTGTATGCAGATTCTGTTGAACTCTTCTAGGTCCAATTTGTCCAGATTAAAGCGCCCCATACGCTTACTGCTAAGGGCTGCTTGTGCGCCACAGACGCTTATAAGAATAGGCTCATGGTCGCTATCACTACCGCAGGCGTAGCGCTCATCAACTCACGCCTCCACCCTTGTCTTGCTGCGAAGTTGACTAGTCGCAATAGTCAGGTCAAGTATTGCCTTTTCCCGCATTGGCACCAGAGGATGGGTGAGCAGGACTACTGGCTGGTCGACCAGCCAATTCATAAGTGCCTCGGCTGCTGGGCCGTCTCTGTCTACATTTGAATCCCAATAGCTGTGATGAGATTGAAGTCGCCGCACACAATACCGCTATTTTGCACTTGATATCCCATTGCTATCTCGGCTACCTCTCCTGTCCTTTCTGAGCCTGGGCCCGCATTATACACGTTAACAATATTAAGCATTCCGTAGCTTGTCCGTAGTGTGACCATGCAGTCGTCTGGGTGTTCTTTATCCCCCAAGCGCGGCAGCGTGAACCTGTGCCCTCCTCTGTGTATTTACCTGTAAGATGTGAAAGTTACTTTTCTTTCTTGACACTGGTCCCCGGCGATTTAACATTGGGTAGGGGATTGGATGGGCTTGCGTGCCTTTGTCGCGACCGGCACAGTCTTAGGGCATGACGGGCTGTCCGCTGCATGCGGTCCGTCACAGTTGACATACTTAGGCATGCTATCCGATGGGTGTTTGAGAGCGTCATGGTTTGGGTCACCGCACAGCCTACACCTGGGCGCGGCCTTGCAAGTGTTCAGCCTATGCAGACCTCAGCACTTCTTACACTGAGCCGGCCGCACCCCCTGGCGATGGGGTATTTGACCTTCAGCCGGGTGCGCTTCATGTTTCCTTCCTTGAACACCAGTCGTACAGACGCTGTATGGCAGACTTCCTGCTTCTTAATCGAACCCAGATTCTGGCGTCGTACCGAAGGCTTCAGCGACTTCTAGGAATACATCCCCTTCAATCGTTACGTCCCTGAAAGTCAGGCTGTTATTCTCACCGCCCAATATAGACATCCGGGTGTTGAGGTTGTGTATTTTCACCACCACCCAGTTTTCGTCCCTCTCGACTGCCCCGCCTCCTAGAGCGTTGGAGATTTTTTTCTTTTTGTTGCAGCAGATCCTCCGCTGTGGTTCCAGCCTTTGGGGTGGTTGCGATACCTATGCGGACAGAGGATACAGACTCTACACCCTTGCCGAGCGGTAGCATACTGTCTACCAGCTTCACAATGTGGAACGGGTGTGCTGCCCGGAGAGGAGAGTTTTCTGGTAGCCTAACAAACACCCTATTTGTCTAAGCCTTCTGTTTTCTTACCGGGCGTGAGGCTGGGAGTGGCGCCGGCTTCTTTGGAAGGCTTTCTGGGACTGGACTTTCACTGGCTCCGCGTATGTCATACAAGCTGGCGTGATGAAGGACTGTAGGTCCTCAGCGACGCAGTGGCAGCACCCTTCCCTTCTTCCTTACCGGCTTCATCACAGCCCATTTCGTCTCCAGAGTACACGCCTTCGCCACTCAGTGCTTGGGCGTCTTCCTGGGGCACTTGAGGCGCGTTGTTGCTAAGCGCCCCGCGCGCAATTTCCTGCATCCCCGCCGGTCTCTGACATTGTGCAACGATTCTGTATTATATGGGTCGGAAAAGTTATATGGTTGGTATGTATTATACATGGGGGGTTCTTTGAGTATTCAGATGCAAGCCACTATATGGAGTACCAAGTTCGATGTGTTACCACATCGACCACCCGGCTTACGGCTAGTAATCTATGATCAATATTTGAATGGCTATACTTCTCTTTTAGGGAATCGGGGGCGCATAGGTTGTCACAACTACCCTATCTACACCAACCATATAACTTTTCCAACCAAGAGAGGCGAGTAGCGACCTTGACTACTGCACTAGACAAGGTTATTAGGGGAGCCATAAGGACTGCACTCCCAGTGTTTCGTACAACCCCGTGCCACTTACTTGCGCATGGCGCAGGCATACCACCTATGGAGTATGTCCTGGACGACCTGCTGCACGGCGAAGCGATTCGGATGGCCCGGCTCGAACCCAACGCATATCCTATGCTTCTTCCGCTTTGACGGCAAGGTAGACCGGATCCTTGAGATGCTGCCTAAGCCGGTCCTGCCAGCACAGTACCTTAGATACATTGGGCCCTTGCCCCTGCCGCCTCCTAATAAATCACTCGATAAGGAAGCAGAAGCCAGAGAGCATGCAGAGCGGAGGTTGCTAGCCCTGCACTTGGAAGTGTGGGCATACTCAGACGGCTCGAGAAACAAAGCAGGAGGCACAGGCGCCGGGCGGGTGGTGTATCAGGGAGATATGCTGCTAGATCCGTACATGGCGATTTCGCCGATTACCATGAGCGGTTTGGCCATGACGAAGCTATGCTCACCTGCAATTGTGGTAGGAGGAAGTCCCCCTGCCACAGCTGGACATGCGCTAAGAGGGGTTTCTGATTGAGTGAGAGCTTAGATTATGAAACTCCTCACCACGCATACAAGGGGCAAAAATAACGATGGCCGGTATTAAATTGGTTTTTTTTTCTCTTCCTTTTCGCAGGTATTCACCTCCGGCGCCAAATAGTGCCCCAATCATGTGCAATACACACTAGTAATACCATCCTATGCTGCCTTTCGGCCACTTAAAGTAAAATAATACAACATCAACAATCGGGGCGCACTTCATCGGTCAGGCTTAGTCTCAGTTCATGACCACGTGACCTTGCTTCTAGTTATGTTCGGTTTCAGAGATACGATATGTGGGGCGCCGATAGCGCTAAGGAAAAGAAGAAAAATAGCCGCAGCCACCTTTTCTAGAATAACCCTAATGAACTGCTAGTGGTAGCTTGTTGTGTATATGGCTGGAGACAATCATGAGTTGTTGAGGATGCGTGAGGCCAGCGCTGTTACAAACAGAATACGTCTTTAATACAATCGGACCGATTGTAAAATTGGAATTCCGCTTGCTCATTGAGAAAAGCGGTGTACGCGTACGCGCGGTTACCGCCACTAATTCCAAGTTTGGCCGCTATACCTTTAATGGCTAGCAAATCCAAACGGAAACGGGAGATATCTCTGAAGCCAAACATAGCCTTAGAAACATTTTGTTATTTAATGATTTGTTTGATAAATCTAATGAAGCGCCTTTTCTATATGATACTGTACATTAGCAGTTACAAGAGGAACTTCGGTTTTTACATTTCAAAAGCAGAACCCTCCGAAGCGATTATACTGATTATTTTCCCATGTCTTCGGTTGCACGACCGCCAGAGCCTTGCCTCGTCGCGATAGTCCTTATCGTCCGCTCTCGCGCAGGTCCTCGGTTCGTCTTCCATTACCCTCCAAACCCGCTCAGCGAAAACGCCCTCGGGCCGAGTTCACGACGTGGGCGCTCTAAGATCCTGAAGAACCATGACTCAGGCTCTAGCGATGACAGCGGAACTATTTCAGACGAGGATGACGAGGGTTCCGCTGGAGCTAGTATAACTAGAGGGCGGCAGATCCAAAGCGGTATCGAAGATAACGCCCCTACATCAACTTCATCCATAGGCGGGGAATCTCAGCGGCCACCGTCTCTGAGCTCTAGTCGTCTTTTTATGAAGAAAAGGACTGCCAACTCTGATGTAGAAGATGACCAGAACTCTGCTTCCCATCGACGAGGAACGGAGTCCACAGACAGCGCTCATTCGCCGTGGGACACTCTCCTGGGACTACCCTCTGACGTCTGGGAGAAATTTCTAAGCCCAACACGCACCTGGCATAAACGGCGCTTTGAGGTTTGCATTAATGATCTTGCGTTTGTCGGATGGCCTGTATTCATACGTGACGATGGGACATGGCGAAAGAGGAAGAGAAGAAAGAAGTCAAAACCAAGAACCGGATGGGGTGGAGGAGGATTTGGACATGAGGAGCAGTTTGCAAATATGCCGGGACAAAATGATGAAACTGGAAAAGAGGCGGATGACATTTCGGATACCAAGTCAGGAGCTTCTGGGGATGCAGATGCTGGGGCTGGGGCCGGTGCTTCTAAGAGACAAAGTGGTTTTTTGGATGGTGACAGGGACTCCATGACAATGTTCAACGTAGTCTTCGTCTTGGATCCTCCAATTCTTGAGTACTCCTTACACCTTCGGGAAATGTATGAAAATATTATCAAGAAGTTCTCTAAGGCTCTGAAATGGGAGCAAGCTCGTACGGATTATGTATGGAGGGAGGCTCAAAGCATTCTACAGATTAAGGAAAAGGCAAAGGAGAATAGTAAGTCGTCCAGCTGACTACGGTCTCCCCCTTCACTTCTTTACTCAGTATGATCATTTCAGAAATTTCATTGAATAGCCTCTACTCAGAGCTGATATCGAATTCGTCTCTTGCTCGCGCGATATACACGCTATTTACAAGTATATCGATTTCGAAAATTGCGTCCGTCTCTCTAGATCCAGGCGCATCCATCTCTCTTCAAATTCCTCCGCTCACTTCAACATCATATCTTCCTTCCCCAACGGATACCGCTTATCCAGGACTGTGGCTCACCACCGCCGACAGTCTTAGTCCTTCTGACGATGCAGCCGCAAGTGGTATGGACCTGCCCAATCAAACCCTGGCTAAACATTTTGCTCTCTTGTTATTAGACGACGAATCAACGATCTTAAAAGACGTGGAAGCATCAGGGGGCGCCCTTGGCCCTGCCCTTGCCTACTATATCCGTCGCTCGAAACCTAATAAATCCTTCGCCCAAATTTCAGCAACCTCAGAGATCCCGCTTTCCAATATCCAGCTTTTGGCCAGTCACCTTGTGTACTGGCGGCGAGCCCGAGCTATACCTCCTTTGCACCAGCGAGACACCTACATCGTGTCGCCGAACTGTGATCTCAGAAAGCTCTCAGCCGCTACGGCAGCCTTCGCAGCGGCATTTCCTACGCTCCCTAGCTTACCAAAGATGTTGTCTGCTCTCAGTGGAACTCCACGACCGTATGCCAGTTTTATACCGAGCAAAGATCATAAGGAGACTTACTTTGCGATACTGGCATGGTTACTGAGGGGTGGTTGGGTCACACAACTTCGGGGATTTGCACGAATAAAAGCAACACCGGAAATCAAGGTCGCGGTTGAACAGGCTTTACAAAGGGAGGAAATGGCAAAGCTCATGGCTGCGAACATACAGACCGCTTTACCATCTGGGGATGGGCATAGGAATGACGCAGTCGACGACGCGAGCTCCTCACCCCTTGAAAGCCGACACACTGACAAAGAGATTCAGAATCTCAGGCAAAGTGACTGTCACGGCCAGTATTATCCTATGAGGTCATCCACGAGTAGAGATGACTACCTCAACACTTCGTCTCTAATCCTGGCCCCTCACCGTGCTTCCCCCCTTGAATCTCGATGGCTCGAGGAAACTATGGCTCGCTTTCCAGACTGTCCTTCTCATGGTAGCGCCAGACGCTCGTCTGCATCCATCCACGGTGGTAATGGAAACGAGTCGGAGGAATCTGGAATCCACGATTCGCTCAAGAAATACTGGCCAAAGTTCACCCAGTATTTCAACGGGCATGATGCGTTAGAGAAGATTGCGGTGCGGGAAAATCTGAAACGTAAAGTCGTGTGGCCGTTGCTTATGCGTATGGGCCTAATGACGGGCCAAAACTTAGGAATAGAATCTGATCCCCGAGAGCGGGTTCTCGTTAGCGTAAGGCATTGGTAGAGGTAAAGGCGCTTTTATTATACCTGTACCGGAGAAAAGTTGAATAAAAATGCCACTCTTCACTGTTAATTGTAGGTACCTAAAATAGGCTTAGGTTTCAGCTTAATTGGATCCAGCCCTGTGTTGTATTACTGATTACGTGCATAGGCAAGCACTCTATCGTGAATTCTCTTTCAAGCTTTTGGGGTGCTGTTTTCTAACGCATCGCTCTAACTTAGGCCAAGGTAAGACCTGGCACAGTTGCCTTCAGAGGCATCTTTCATCACCCAACTGTTGGTGATCGAGAAACTCCTATCGTATCGTCTTGCAGAGATCCGGCTTACTGATCACCTACGACCGGTTTGAGGACTCTTCGACAAATATTCGCTTACAAAGGACGAGCTAGTGCCATGGTTAAATAGGTAACCACGACTGCCTCAAGAGTACTAGTTATCGTTGTACGAACAGCTCATGAAAGCAGGGTGCTCATGCTGAAGACACCGGCGACGTACAAGCCAAAATCGACTATTACAATAGGCTTTACGGTTATCCTGACCGAGAAGCCATTATTACATGTATTTACGATATTGCCTGGGGGCCTGGTGTCGAGAATTCTCGTGACGTAAACAGCCTTTCATCTATGACTCATTTTGATAAGTGGGCACAGAAAGGTGGCACTGTGCTAAAGTGAAGGGAGGAAGATAATCCTATATTATTTACGTACAGCACCTCATAATTGAAGGAAAGTAGTATCTGTTTGGGTGGAACTTGGTAATATGCATGTCTATACCCAGAATACTATGATAGGTCACCCAATACGTAGTATATAGTATTCTAAGAGTCATTCTATTTAAACAGCTGGGGAGACCGGGTTCCTTTCTGGCTCCAAACTGGACATTCCGCCCGGGAGGCCCCATTGCTATTGGAAACATAGTTGTTGACCTCCTGCGCCTGCGACGTGTGTTCTCAAAGCCAATTAAGGATCTGCCCAAGAGGCTATGGCCACGGAGAATTAGAAGCTGGAAACCGAGAGGACTCGGAGCTTTAGTGTAAGCATTTGGGAACGCCTTTTTCACGCCTCTTTCAACTACTTAACCTCACTTCAAGCCGAAGAGTCGGAGGATAGAGGAGAGCAAATTCACAGTCTCTTGACACAGTCTATTTCGGAGACGACTTTTCTCCCGAAGTAGTCAAAGTTATCATCGGGATTTGTATCATCGCACCGGTTTCCCTGTAACGCCAGCGGCGAGACTCTCATCTCCAAGTGCGTCTCGGGCTTGCAGGAAGCATACCTAACAACGATGCCTCAATGTATAGTCTTTTTCTCCTAACCAAGTAGACGACTGGGCATATCCCTTCAGACGGTGCTCCTATTATGGACGGGGAGCAACCCTTGTCCGAAAATCTAGCCCCTTGGCTTGAAGGTCTCTTCTCATCTTAGAAGTGTCAGGTTGGGGCAGTCAGATGAGAGTAAATAGTGAAACATGCTTGCTTTAAATTCTGCAATACAATATGGCATTACCTGTCGGTTGGAAGTTCATACTAGTAGTTTTCAACTTGACTCTTACCTGAGGCTTTGACCTCTATTAAGCCAGAGGACTTCACAAGGCTCCAGTTCGCGAGTTCATTGCTAACTCTTAGTAGCTTTGCAAGGTTATCGACTCCGGTTTTGATCACAGCATGCTCAATCACTTTGTGACGCAAAAGATTCCGACGTATCGATAATAAACGATTTAGACGAGTTCAGCTTCAACCCACAGCTTTGACCTTCTGCTTGGTGCTTCAGTCTCAGGTCTGTGTACTCCTGTGTGCTTGGATAACCACATAAGTCTGCTTCGAGTGCGGCTTCCGGTGTCTTGTAGCTGTAGCTTGGTTCTAGCGGCAATCCAATGGAATTTTCGGACCACTTGACCTAGCGACGCCGGCAACACTCCCAAATACAGAATCATGCCGCGTTAGGTAGACTCCTCCACGGCAGCTCCTTGACAATAGATAGCTTCGCACCGGGCTAAGTTCTTACTGCGTCTATTCACGGCTAAGACATTTTTCGATCAGTGCTTCACTCGGGGTGCAAGGTGCATCTATAGCAGGCCCAACAATTCCAGCAGCTTGGTATCATTCCTTGATGCTAGCGGCGGTATCCTCAATTTTTTCAACTCGTTAACTTATTCGTGTCGACTCACAGTAGCGTTTCGACTCACGCTTTGGCGATAGATAATCTCATGCGATAAGGTCCCCCGGCCTCCTAGCTCCGCATTGACGGAATTTCGGACCACAGAAACCAGAAAATCCGCAGATTCGTGAGGTTCTTGGCTCTTGTTCACTCCCACCGTATTGGTCGTCGCTGTACCGTACAAAAGCTCTCGGTATGGTTATCGTTGATTGCTACATTAACGGTAGTGCCGTCCGAGTTGCAAAGGTTTCACATGGGGTTTCAAAGCCCCCCGGGTCTCGCGGGTTCAGCTCGGTTCATCTCAGAGACCCGAGGCTATTTTCGGGGGTTTCGTAAACCATAGGTGTTGAAACCGTGGCTTCTTGGACTCAAGGCCTGTTGCCTTCCGATATTGATCGAGGCTTCTTTGCCTTCCCGTCTTGAGGTAGCAGGATTCGGATTTCGCTTGGTGTAGTAGGCTGTTTTCGAGCGCCTTTCTCTTCAGGAATTGGTTCTTGACTTCATTTACAAACGGTGTTCGTCTTCTGATTGGTAGAATATCGTAGGCACTGTTACAATGGCCCCTCTAGGGTTAGAGTGAAAATATTCTGCCGGCAGTAATAGACTTGGCGACAAAAAATTCGTTTTTTTCCCGATGGCCGCTATAGGCTGCCGTAGTACGGGCGTCGTGTAGACAGAGATTGTGACAGAGAATATGTTATTGGGATTGTTAAGGGAAAAAAAAAGGAAATCCGACAGACCAGAAGACGGAGTGCTGGGGTCTCTTTTCCTGAGCCTATGAAGCTCAGAAATGGTTACTATTGGAAGCCGAAAGAATTACCTTCCCTTTGAGATTATCTATTACTCCTCTGACCTAGCCTTTCACGCCATTTTTCGCTGCTCTTTCGAATAATAGGGTACACGAACGATAATGGAGGTGATGACCTCCAAATTAGGCCTAAGGCCATTTTCTCTGCCATCCATTTCCTATTACCATTTAAATAATCATGCTTCAAGATTGCTACCTGTCCCTTATGGGAGCAATGCTCCTATTGCTGCCTTAACGAGAAGCAGTCGACGCCTGCTGCACTCCCACATTGTGATTGCAAATAGCCGGAATCCCAATAACAACCACAATTATCACCATAGTGATACTGTTCGGCGGCGAAATTTGTCTAATTCGTCTCGCAATCTGGGTCCGGAGTCTTCACTTCTCGCATCCGTTGGTGGTACTTCGAGCGCGGTGCCGGCTGCGTACTTCTCGCAGCGTCCGTCCTTACCTGCGAATACGGTCATCCGGTTCGTGCCCCAGCAGACGGCATGGATCGTCGAGCGGATGGGTAAGTTTAACCGGATCCTTGAGCCTGGTTTGGCGATCTTGATCCCGTTCATCGATCGGATTGCATATGTCAAAAGTTTAAAGGAGTCCGCAATTGAGATCCCTAGCCAGAACGCGATCACAGCGGATAATGTTACGCTAGAGCTTGATGGGGTGCTATATACGAGGGTTTTTGACGCTTATAAGGCTAGGTGGGTGGTATGATGTTTGTGGCATTTCTTCTTGCGGATTGTGAAACTGGCTGGGCTGGAGGCAGCTTTCGACGGCAGTAGATCGTCATTTAGCCCGGCCCGAGAATGCCTTTCTTTCATTTTTTTGGGTTTGTTTGTCGGGACATTTACATAACTATACGCTGACAAGTTCTACCTTATTTAGTTACGGGGTCGAGGATGCTGATTATGCCATATCGCAACTAGCCCAGACAACAATGCGTTCGGAAATCGGCCAGCTCACGCTGGATCACGTTCTGAAGGAGCGTGCCACGTTAAACACCAATATCACCCAAGCCATTAATGAAGCAGCGCAGGATTGGGGAGTTGTCTGCTTGCGGTACGAGATACGAGATATTCATGCTCCCGAGGGTGTTGTGGCAGCAATGCACCGCCAGGTCACCGCAGAGCGATCGAAGCGAGCCGAAATCTTGGACTCTGAAGGTCAGCGACAGAGTGCCATCAACATTGCTGAGGGACGCAAGCAATCTGTTATTCTTGCCTCGGAAGCACTGCGCGCTGAACAAATCAATCGGGCGGCGGGTGAGGCTGAGGCTATTTTGCTCAAATCTCAGGCTACGGCGAGGGGAATCGAGGTAGTTGCAGAGGCTATCCAAGAAGGTCAGGAGAACGCCCATGGTGCTTTGGGTCTCAGTGTCGCAGAAAAATATGTCGAAGCTTTCGGCAATCTGGCTCGGGAAGGAACCGCTGTTGTTGTCCCTGGGAATGTTGGAAATATTGGCGAAATGATCGCGAGCGCCTTGGCGGTTTACGGGAAAGTCAGCGATGCCCAGGTCAAAACTATGGCTGCAAAAGTCCTCAGCATCCAGCGGCAGCCTCAAGGAGAGCTTGCTTGCAGAGACCGCGATACTGAGAGCGGCCCGGAGGCTGCAGCAAAAAAATCTGAATTTGAGCCCGCCTCTCCATAGACCGATGTCGGCAAAAGCGTCCTGGATTGTTTTGATCAAGCCAGTCAGCGAAAGAGGTAAACGCCTGACTAGCTTCTATTCCTCAAATACTTCCTAGATCCTTATTTTAGGGCCGCTTTGTTTCTAGTTAATCATTCTGTCCCTCTCCGTCTCCTTGCACTCGCCACATTTATTCATTAGTCTTTTCGACTGATAACGGTTTCGGAGGTGGGGTATGAAGGGAGCCCTTGGACAGACTTTAGCTCCTTCGTGCCGAGCATGTTGTATTTGCTATTCTACGACGATGCATAGCTCAGGGTCTTCTGCTTGTATATTATCATACTATATCATAAGTGGCCAATGTACAGCTTAGTCCAAAAGGTCCTGATTAATGACGAGTAGTAGTACCGATGCTCTTATATTAAGTGTTGGGTGTTTCTAGTGTGTAACCTCGGGGATTCTGAAGCAGATTTTCATCCTATGATATGATACATCTGGCCATAACTTCTAACTTACCATGTCACATGTCCCGGTCAAGGAGCTCGGACCACCTTCCGCCGTCACTTTTATACCGAACTGCATAGAACGCTTTTTGAGCTCATTCCCAGCTTTGCTGTCAAGAGAACAGGAACCCTTGCGCATCAGCGTTTCTGCTATTTGACTATTCCCATTAGTTTCCCGTGTCCTTCCATTCACAGGCGTGAATGCGATATTATACTTCTTTCACGATCCATGCCGTCTGTTGCAACTTCCGTCATTTTATAAGTCTTGCGATGCACCCACTCCGCCACCATTCGACCGGCAGGCCAGTAATAATATTACCGGTAGAAATAACTACTATTGCTCAGTGACCGATCGGAGCAGTCTCAATCCACGCGACAAGAGCGGCTTGCCCTGCTCCCCTTCTCTCTCCCTCGAAGACTTCACGAAACCGAGGAGCGGTTGCGATGCATATCATTAAGCCTTTGTGGTTGACCCATGGCGGTATTGCATGAAGCGTTTCCTGCCAGTTTCTTTTAGCTGATGGTTTTCCTTGGGCTGACACTGGCTGTTTTTCAAACTTAGGCGAACGGAAAGACTTCGAGGTCTATAGCTGTGATGTCTCTCCCGATGGAGGCCGGCTTGTTACTGCCGCCGGGGGTGAGTAGATCTCCCTTGCTTGTTCCCCCCATCCCTCGCGCTTATTTAAGCCGTGTTCTATTCAGTTATTCTTGTTTATTATTGACCACTCTTCTACTCATACCGGGAATGGAATGTAGAGGCTAACCTTTCCCTACGCGATTTTAACAACAGATGGACACGTCCGAATATGGTCTACAGAAGCCATTTACAACGCTGCGGATTCATCATATGCAAACAAACCCAAGCAACTCGCGTCGATGAGCAATCATTCTGGTACCATTCACACCGTTCGCTTTTCACCAAACGGAAGATACCTAGCTTCGGGGGCAGATGACAAAATCGTTTGTGTTTATGTGTTGGAGTCCAGCCCACCCTCTCATGCCTCGACATTCGGTGCGTCTACCGCCATTCTTACAAGTTTGGATGAGAACCGACCGGCTAATATGGGATTTAATTCTTGTTAGGATCAAATGAAGCTCCCCCGGTAGAGAACTGGCGTACGATACGGAGACTAATCGGGCACGATAATGATGTACAGGACCTTGGGTGGTCTTACGACTCTTCAATATTGGTTTCTGTTGGACTGGATTCCAAAGTCGTCGTCTGGTCTGGGCATACCTTTGAGAAGTTGAAAACACTCTCGAATCACCAGAGTCATGTGAAGGGAATCACATTCGATCCAGCAAACAAATACTTCGCCACCGCAAGCGACGATCGAACAGTTCGAATATTTCGCTTTACCTCCCCAACTCCGAATTCAACCGCACATGACCAGATGAACAACTTCGTTCTTGAACAGACAATTTCAACACCGTTCCTTAACTCACCGTTAACAGCTTATTTCCGCCGATGTTCCTGGTCCCCCGATGGCATGCATATCGCCGCTGCAAACGCGGTCAATGGACCCGTGAGCTCCGTTGCCATCATTAACCGTGGATCTTGGGACAGTGAAATCAACCTCATTGGACACGAAGCTCCTGTAGAAGTATGTGCCTTTTCACCACGGCTATATTCTACGCAGCCAATCAACAAACCGGCAATAGACAGTCAAGGTCACGCCGTGCATAACCTTGTGACGGTCATCGCATGCGCCGGCGGGGACAAATCGCTTAGTATCTGGATTACCAGTAATCCAAGACCGATCGTGGTCACTCAGGATATCTCTTCTAAGTCAATCTCTGACCTAGCCTGGAGCCCTGATGGGAAGTGTCTCTTTGCAACAGCTTTGGACGGAACTATTCTCACCGTTAGATTTGAGGATGCAGAGCTCGGTTATCCAATGGCGATGGAAGAAAATGAGAGGTCATTGACTAAATTCGGGACAAATAGACGAGGAGCTGGCATTGCTGAAACCACCGATGGGCTGCTGCTTGAGGAGAAAAGCAAAGCTGGTGAGATTAAAGGTGTAGAGGGCCGGATGGGTGCCTTAATGGGAGATGGTCATGCATCAACAGATCAGCCCGTCAACGGCACCACCGCGCCTCTTGTTCCAAACGGCACAGCCTCTCCTGCCATCAATACGGCTTCAGTTGCTGATGCGCAAAAAATACAGACCAACGGAACTCCGGCGTCGGAGCCAGAGAAGCCTGACCCTTATCAAGCCAAGCTTGAAAGATTAAAACAGCGGCCGACGTATACAAAAGACGGCAAGAAACGGATAGCACCGCTTTTAGTATCAGGGGCAGGAGCTGCTGAGTCGTCCCTTCCACAGGCCCGGCTTATGGCTTCGTCTTCTGTGACCAGTCAAGGTGCCAAGTCGGATACGCCTCTATCTGTTTTGGATCTCTCAAAACCGTTTGACGGCCTGCCAAAGGGCGGCCTTACCGCACTCCTGTTTGGAAACAAGCGCAAGCTGGCGCAAATAGAGGGCGATGAAGAAGGGCATGTTGAGAAGCGTGTAGCCATGGCTAGTCAGAATGGCGCGATTCCAATCCTCGAAAACACGCCCGATGGCTTGTTACCTGCCCGGACACTGCCGCCAGTTACTGGACAACATGCCACTCCGGAATTCATCCGGCCCGCCGTCACAAACCCATGTATGGTGATCAGCCAGCTCCGATTGGCAGTGCCGAAAATTCGCACCCAGATCTTGCGTGCCCTCGACAAGAACGGAAATCCTACGGAACCGCCTAGCGCTTCTACTGACTCCAATAAGTCTCGGGCGGATATCGTCTTTGAAGCCCGCAATCCACCGCCTGCGACTTTAACCGGGAGAGCCGCTGATCGAGAGCCAGTCCGTATCACTCTGACCCGGGGTGACCAACCGCTGTGGCAAGATTTCCTTCCAAGGACTGTACTCCTCGTGACAGGGCATCACGGCATGTGGGCTGCCGCTTGTGAGGACGGGTCGGTGTACATCTGGACACCTGCAGGCCGACGCCTCGTTAGTGCTATTGTCCTTGAAGCCCAACCTGTCATTCTTGAGTGTAACGGGCCATGGATTCTCTGCATATCTGCGGTGGGCATGTGCTATGTGTGGAACGTCAGAAATTTGTCCTCCCCGCATCCCCCTGTCTCCCTCCAGCCGGTGCTAGATGCTGCTATCCACCCTCTAAACTCACAGCCCACCCCCGCGCCAGCGATCACAAACGCTCGCCTGAATTCAGAAGGCCGAATTGTTGTTGCTCTTTCGAACGGTGAGGGCTATACATATTCTTCTAGTATGTATACATGGCAACGCATCTCTGAAGCCTGGTGGGCTGTTGGCAGTCAGTACTGGAACACAACCGATGCTTCGGTTGGGAATCTTCAGTCGTCAGGTGCCGCGCAAGACAATGAAGCTAAGAAGGTAGTCTCTGCCGGCATCATACCGTTTTTGGAGCGGAATACCACGAGCGAGACCCTCCTCCGTGGGCGTGCTTATTTCTTACAACGCCTCATCAAGGTCCTATTATCTCGCGAAGGGTATGAGAGTTTCGAGTCCTGTCTCTCGATTGCTCACCTTGAGAACCGCCTCGCAGCAGCACTATCCCTCGGCGCCAAGGAAGAATTTCGACTGTATCTTTCCATGTATGCTAAGCGCATTGGGGCAGAGGGTCTTCGGATGAAGGTAGAAGAGTTGCTCAAGGTCTTGCTGGGCGGCATTTTCCAGGAAGATGGAGAGGGGGATTCAACGCGAAGACCACGAGAGAACGAGAAAGAGGGCAGGAATTGGGAAGACCGATCTGACACACTCTGTGGCTGGCCCCGGGATGTGTTGATGAAGGAAGTTCTCCTGGCTCTAGGTGAGTTTACTTTTCCTTTCTTTTCGGCCTTGCGTACAGGTCCGAGTATATGGCTTTCATCGGCTAATATCTGACCCACCTGTAGGCAAACACCGGGACCTCCAGCGGGTGACTGTGCCTTATGCCAAGCTGCTCGGAGTTGTTGATAGTGAAGAGAAACCAGAAGATGCCATGGAGCCCTAGAGAGATGAAGTCACCTATATATATATGTCTATTTTGTTTTTATGTCGGTGTTTACTTGGCAGTAGGTGCCTTGCTATCAGCGCTGGATGGTAATGTGACTCTTACTTTGAGACCGTAGTTCAGGTCTCGATATGCTTGATTTATTCCTCATCTGTAACATACCATGGTTGTGATCATCTTCTTTACCTATTATTATATATTTCTTTTTTGTTTATGAAGAGAAAGAGGGTCTTGTATTTTCAATCAACTCCATCTTCCCGGCACTACATGTTGGAAACTTCCTACCAACCCAAGGCATGGAAAACAACGAGCGGTGAAGCTCTTGGCTTGCTTCATTTGATTGATCCGCTTTTGCTCCTGCATTGTTTCACACTTTCCCCTTTCTGACGATGACGGTGACGATAACCTTCATGGAGGGTTAAAAACGCAGGTTCCCGCAAATCCAGTATGAAAATATCCATTTTTAGATGGTCTCTCCACCATTCCGGGACAGCCTATGTTCGAATTTTTGTTGATCGACTTGATTCAATCGTTCATCTTCTTTGTTTCTTACTCTTAAGTACGTCACCGACACTGCTTCCTCCTCTCTCTTTGTCTTTTTTTCCCTCTAACTCCCTTGGTCACTAGATTCTTTTGTGGAGAAGCCTCAAACAATTCACTGCAAGGTACAGAACCGCCGATGCATCGCATCTGCTTTATGACTGGTCGAAAGTGGGGAAACCGTCTTATCCTAATGAGAAAAATATAACCTGCCGCTGACTTTTTCTTTTTTCTCTTCCGGGGGAGGACACTAGCCGGGTAATGAATCCCTATTCAACTAGCTAGCTAATTACCCATCTGGATTCGATAGAGATACGTTATTGTCGCGAATGGCCGCGACACAGCTAATAATGCTAGTACCGCTGAGGGGGAGTGTTGCGAATATTCCGGTGAACCGTAGAAACATGCCGGTAGTTGGCTGGGAAATGGTGAAAACTGTTGAAGAATTCAACATAGTGAAATACCGGAGTTCTGACCCGAAAGTGATGTAAACAAAGGGATTCAAAAAGGGAACCCCCTAGCTGATAATCGCAACAATTATTACACATATTATATATTCATAGCTCATTCCACTCTTGTTATTTTTCTTGTTTGTGTCTCTCATGCATCACATCGTCGTTGGTGACAGCCCAGACTTCTATTGTCAAACCATCACTAAATGAAACAGGTGGCCATCTAGTATCCCTCCATCCCGAAGCTCTCCTAGAGGACCCCCCCCAAACAAAGGGAAGAAAAATGGGCAACTCACTCTGGGATCAAGCCTGCCACTGGGCCGACCAACATCTTCAACGTCTGGGCTACCAGGCCGAATTCCTCCAACCAACTTGGCCAACCCTCAGCGACGGCACACCATTTCCGAAAGAAGGGTTCCTCTTGCCCGATGCGACCAGAACTACTAGAATTGGGGCTGGCACCACCCAGACCGTTGGCGAGGAGAAAGAGTATCTCATGTACAGGCCTTCCCTACCGGACAACAGCGACAATCCTATCGGCAACAGTAACGGCCGCATCTCTCCCGGGAGCGGGAGATTACCTGTCTGTGAACAGCAACAACAAGGACGAGAGCATGAAGGAGGCGTTTCTGCCGAGGGGGATGTGGCCAATATCCATCTCAACGCGCACCGGAAACGCTTGTCTTCCTCTGCCACTGCTGCTGCTAGATACTAGTACGACTACCGACTACCTTTCCTCTTGGAAAGGTCCGTCTCCAAGTCATGAAATTAAAAGTTGTGGAAAGTGGGTTTGGGTATGCGATTTTTCTCCCTTTTTTTTTTTATTTCGTTTCTACTTAGATGGCGATGCGTGATAACCCAGTCTTTCTCTTTTTCCTTTTTGATCGCTTAGAGCTAGTGTAGATGGTTGACAGGACTGGTAGCGACAGTTTGATACCAACAGTTTGATATACTGTCGCTACCAGTCCTGTCAACCATCTATACTAGCTCTAAACGGTTAAATAGATTGGGGAGGATTATCTGTTATTGCTACCATTCTGGGGTAAAAGTGAAATGAAGAATAGCCTTGTTTTTTTGCCCGTTTAAAAGTTTTTTTTTTTTTTTTCAAGTCTTCAATCATTTTCCAACCGGCCATCGCCCTCACAAAAATTTGCTTGGAAGGAATAAATAAAGTTTGCAGATCAAAAATTAAATATTATCTCATGCAGAATTTTTTAATGATTGAATTACCTTTCATACTAAGTATTGGCGTAGCGAGAGAGATTTAACGTATCTAACTAAGTGGGAGTGATTTCAATTTGTTGGTAGAGAATGTAGGAACCCGAAGAAACGTCCAATCTAGCTTGGAGTTTTTTCCCTTCACAACCCATATATATAGTTATGATGAGTCAGATATGTGGATTCAATTGCCCGATAGCTGTAGTGAATATGAGGCATGTGCACGCACTATACATCCCACTTTTGATGTCTGTTCTCCCTTGATAACCCTATGTGTGGCCAATTCGTATGATCCATGCCGGACCGGGGTTGCCTATGTCTTGATCTCATCTTGAGGGTATTGACAGGGGTATTCATCCATGATTGCTGAACGGGTTACATGGCGATTGATCGTCAAAGTCAAAGTCCTTGAAGGAGATCTGTCATCTGTGACTGGATGCTCTCCATCCGACCCAGGAGATCAATGATTGCCTGAGCCGTCTCTCTTGCTCCTTTCTCCCCAAGGAAGAAAAAATGATTCCCAGTCACACTGATGGTCATCCGCTCTGGCGCGGATTGGACCAACTGCGTCAGTTCCCGCCAGCGATCGAACGAATCCTGATACCTCTCCGGAGGAACAGCTTGGATGTCCGCAATCAGTTTGTACGTCAGAACTGCACCCCATGTCACGCTGTCTGCGAGGGAATGGCGTAGATCCGAAGGCAGGGTTGGGCGGATGATGGCGATGAATGGATATATTTCAAAATCCTCGCATGTGGGGCCGGCGTCCTGCAGAGCTCCCCATGCTGCTGACACCGACTCTCTGTTTTTTTGATCTTTATTAGATAGACTGCTATCTGCATGCGGAATGCGCCAGCCCATCAGTCCGGCAGGAACATCCCCACAATATTCCCGTAGGTAGACCTCGTCGTCGATGATGGTTCTCGATGCGTTCAGCTCGTTCACCTCATGCAACTGGGGCAGAAAGGTTCTCAAAGGTAACGAGTAGAATCCGGACTGGTTGACCTTCGAGGCGCTAGGGAAGCTAACCAAGGGCTGCAGACCGGTTATTCCTCCCGGAGTTGCAGCAAGCGAGACGAAGAGCTTCACGTCCAGACCGCAATCTCGAGCAGACCTCATGAATGGCTTGAGGATCTTTCCCGCCATGCTCCAAGCCACCAGGACCACTTCGCCGGCCGCCCACTGACGCTCGCAATTTTCATCCAGCACCCGTCGGGCCGTTTTTGCAGCCTGTTTGCCCCACTCCGCAATGTGGAAGTCGGTGCTCGCCGGCAACGATTCAAGGACGGCTGGCTGGCTCTCGAGAGGATACGAGATGGCCAGGAAATCAAACCCCACCCTGTTCAGCCAATACGCGAGGAAGTCTTCCGGTCGGGATCCGGCATGGCCACCGTAAGCGATCCGCGCCCAGTGACCAGTGCCGGGAATGTAGACCACCAGCGGTTTCGACGTGCTTGGTGCTAATCCCAAAGACTGAGCAGAAGCTGCCGCTGTCGATGATCCTCCATGACTTGTACCGCACCGCGAACGGGGAGAGGACGAGGTCGTAGATGACGAGGTGGACGGGAGAAACTTGAACAATGTTTGATACCCGGCCACGGTCTCCAATCGCTCTCCTTCATACAGACGAGGCTGGAAGGCACTTCTGCTACTCTTATTAGATGCAGCTGCAGGAGAGGCACTTGGACTGGTAGATTTTGGATCCATCACACATCGGGGTATACTATACATAATATGATCCTAGTATGATAGACAAGTCATGTATACCTATAGTAAGTAATCAGTTCTATTGTGGTAACATAACCTGCTGAATGTTGGATATGATCTACAGTTTGCTACAAATGGCGGGGAGCTACGTAATGATACATCCGATATCAATAATAAATAAGACATGGAATAATTATAACTATTTCTCTATCATATTTTCAATAAGTATCACAGAAGCTTTATTCATTCTAACGGATCAAATGAACCAAACAGGTCTCTTGATCACCCGAACTTCTCCATAGCAAGGTAGGTTATACGCGGGTTATACGAGTAACAAGAGGGCGTACATATCTTATATCTTATCATACTGACAATGATCTTTCGCCCACCGCCTACCTAACTAACTAGTAGTGAATATCCTAACTATACTGCACTAGTACTACATTAGATATTACAACATATCCTAGTTCTTCAACTCTACTCACTGGAAAAAACACCGACATTGATTGCGTCTAGGAGGTTATCCAGTTTGGTGCCACTTCAATATTGGGAGACTAGTAAGCTTCCTTGACTATTTCACTCTTCTCAACCATGACATTGATATCAATTTTTCTATAGCAAAACAAACTCCTCCTGGAAGCTATGGGCTAGAACGTAGATGGCGAATTGTAAGCTCAAACCTGTATGTTCCTTGATTCAATATCTGTCTAATAACCCTACTATGACGCTTGTACTCGCTATAAGTAAATTAGTGTCCACTCACATCATCGGTGTTGAGATCGTCAGATAGGGCCTTCATGTGCTGCATTGAGTGTTGCAGTATCTTACAGTCATAATGCAGTGGCGTTGTATTGTATTTGATAGCCATGTGCCTTATCTCCATGATCGGTTTCAGCGCGGTGGCATGTTGATGGATTTTGCAAAAGGTAGCTAGCAAGCTATGATAAAAGCCGCGTGCAACTATAATAAATATCTGGGCTAGTGATACTGACGGAATCGACTCCGTGTTGGTCCAAGTGGAGGCGAGAGAGGCATAGGTGGTTTAGCAGCGTGTTCAAGATTGTACGCTTTGAACGAATCCTGGGAAAGCCTTCGTTGCTATCAAACGCGTACAGTATCATCCATATATTAAGAAACCACATTCAGGAATTTGCCTAGATCTCGCATGTTGTTTTTTGTGCAAAGTTGCCTCTTTATTTGAGCCATTTCCTTTCATGTTCCGTGCGAGCCAGTAGGACGATATCACCCATATAAAAGAATATAATTACTCGACCATTCGAGAGAGGCAAAGCTCTTTAGGCATTTGCTTAAATCTTTGAGCGTTCCGGAGGACTTGTTCTCAGTGGAGACTTTTGTAAGCCGCACAGAGCGCGCTTCGGGAGGAGACAGAATTCTGGTTGTTCAAAGCCCCCCGGGAATCTGCAATTGACTGTTTCATCAAGTGTACTATTTATAAAGGCTGTGTTCGATCTCGGTAGCCACCATTGGGGCACGGAAGACTTGTGCAGCAAGGGTAGTGGCCTGTGTGATCAGTAATTCAGATAGATCTTGTATAAGTATTGGCTATTTATAGTAGTTTTAAGTGGTGGAAATAAGTGGCTTCGATGTGTTGAGTCTCGACAAGTTTCTATCGCTGTGTAAGTATTCGCAAACGCTTTCTCTAGTGTAGGTAGTCCACAATCTAGGCTACTGATGAGTGTAGTACTGGATGGGTTATATGACGGTAGGCGTGCGCGCAGGTTGATAGCTAAATACTATACTACCTAGTGATTCACATGTATGTAGGTCTGTTGAAACGGCCTTAATTTCTCCACCTCTTGCTAGCACGATCGGGTCGAAAACAGGCGATATAGAGTTGATCCCACGCACACGATGCCTCGATTGTAGAATGGAGTATACGGACGGCTAGATAGACCGGGTAGCAAAAGGCCGAACGGAGTAACAGGCCGTTAATATTTCGATTATTATTCTTTCTCTATATTCTCCTTAGCTTAATGATTGGTGTGTATCCCGCACGATGCCTTCCACAGCTGCCACGAGGATTCCTACCCTCTAAACCAGTTCAATGTTGCCTCTACACAATACGTATGAGGGATGCAAGCTTGGCTTTGAGCTTCCATCTACTATCAGTATCGGGTGTTTGCTTGCGGATGGCATTATCGTTGATGGCAACTTCAATAGGCGAGCTGTTCTTTATAGCCTCCAGGATTGACCCGGAACACCAAGGCGAACGAAGAGATGGCACTAATATTTGCTAGTCGCTATGTCGATGACTGTTACAAAGCTCGAAACCTGTAGCAAGTGGAGGAATCTACACTTCGGGTTTGCCACGTGAGATAGCAGAGCCCTTTGCAAGGACCTTCAACAATAGTGCCAGAAAGCTTCTTCCACAGGAAGAAGAGAAGTTTGCTAACCATCAGTTGCATTTAACACTGTGAGTACCGGAGTTGATAGCCCATTTACTAGTTAATTCAAAAGAGGGAAGAGAAGAGCTGTAACGGTTAAGAGGAATGTTTCAAGAAATCATCGAGATAGACTCCGATGGCTAGTCTTGGATGTTCAAAAGACGGAGGACTATAGAAGTAGCAACCGCGGGCTATGTAAATGCCTGACTGTCAATGCATATCATTATAAGCCACTATGTATTACCTAAGTGTCTCTTTCATAATCAATTTGTGGGCTATTGGCCTTGATATAATAGGAAGTTACAAACTAATAAGTGGTAGACGAATTCGAGCTGGCATCTCAGTTGTGAAGTGATGATCCAACATGATTCCTACAGATTCTACATAATGATTAGGTATGGATGAAATTTCAAGGATGCAAACTTGTGTGGGCTACATACTAATTATGGTCGGCAGTACTGGTATGGCCAAGGACTCGGAAAGCATAGATATCACAGGAGTATTGTTGGTATGTCTATGGGAATAAGTGGTACCACGTAAAACTGAAACTGAATACTTGATACTTGTTACTTCTAAGAAGGGGACTATCACTAAGGACATGAAGGCTCTATTTATGTCCTTCAAACCGG
>JAHQZX020005241.1:0-28292 GCA_019804575.2 Pseudotulostoma volvatum
CTAACCCTAATCAAGTGCTGACTAATCCAGCAGCTACCTACGCGAGGTCACATGGAATTGAGTCATCCATGGTTAGATCACTACGGACTCTTTCTCTGACGGGGAATCGGACGAAGCCGCCCCAACGCCGAACTATTTAACTATGATGCCGGGTTTGATGTCGCCGATCCTATCTCTGCCGAGCCGCTTGATATTCCTTGTATCCCTACTCCGCCTCTGTTCCCACTAGCTCATACGGACCAAGAAGCCATGAATTCTAGATAAAACTGGGCAAAGGAAAACAGGCTTCCAGTCGTTCTACGACGTACAGATCGAGATCGGAAAAATCAAATTAATGATCGATACCTACAATCGAAACAGTTTTCCCGGCAGCTAGTATTATCCTTCGCATTTGGCATATTAACAAGAACATATTAGCTAAAGCTAAACTTGCTATTCAACGAGCGTTGATTCCAATAATGGCCATATCCGATGATGGATTTATATCGGCTGTCAATGAGAAGTGGAAGCAGATGCTTCGTCTTTAGATGAAGGTAGTGTTGGCACCCGATGTCGCTACCAAAACCGGGGAATGGAGTGAATTCAAACGTGTAACGAATAGGGTGCTGGACAGCGTGACTAAGGTGGAGGATCACCATAAAGGATGCATTTATAGAACAAAGGTGATAAGATAGACACACAGATGACAGAATTGATCGCTGGTCCTTCCATAAGGATCAGGATCCAGCCAGACTATATACAGGATTCAGGGGTCGGAGTAGGTTTATCCGTGAACTAGAACCAATCTGGAAGAATAGACCAATAAATGCGCGCGTAAAAGCGGCCCCTAGGGGTACCTGGAGATAGGGTACAAAACGTCAATATAGCAATGAAGTATTTGCAGATCTTGTCATTTACATTGAGCACGAATAACTGAGTCTAGAAACTGCACAAAGATTCCTTCACTGCTATACATGCAATTTTCTTACACTTCAGTAGTGCCGCATTATCGCGAGTTGAAGGTGGCCATTGTGTTCTGAAGCGAGACCTCGAGGTCTCTCCGAAGAACCTTCTTGAGACAGCTAAGTCTTCTGAACGCTCGGTTCTTCCCCTTCACAGCCAGGTTGAAAGCGATATTGCGAAGGAGATTAGCAAGCCGTCAATCCCTTCATTAAATATCGATTTTTTCAGGCACGTATTGGGAAAGATATCCAGATTTGCATTATTTAAGGTCCTCGCGCTTTATAATCAAATCGGAAAACAGCCGATAAAACCTCATAGCGGAACTACATTCAAATCACAGAGAATACCCTGAATCCACGCTCTCTAATGGAGCTTCAACGCTGCCAACTTCCTCTGGAGATGTGTCACTTCAATCGCCAATGGTGGCTGAGACCAATTCTCGAACCACTCGACACCCGCTTTTTACTTCAGGAACCAGTAGTCGTCAGAACACGTGGTCACCTAGTAGGCTCCCAGACCCGACCGAGGGTTAATAATAGCACTAGACAGGACCCCTTAGTATTTGAATACACAGAGCAAGCAATTGGCGGACGAGAAAGTGGACGAAAGTGGGCGAGGTGGGCGAGGAGGTGGACGGAGACGGGGACAGGGATAACCATTGAACATGCACGGGGAGCTGAACAGCCCTCAGGCGGGCGGATGGTGAAAAGGATGAGACTACTATGTTACCACCGTACCTAATATTTTTTCCAATAATGCCAGTGTACACTATCATATTCTACTGCGCGAAGTGTGGAATTCTGTCGTTCTTTTCAATAAACTAAGCCTGAAAGAGTCTGGACGTACGGCCAAATAACATTATTATTAGCCTTAATTTATTCCAGTTGAAATGTATAATCTAAATAAATCATCTAACGATTGCGAAACCTCCTTCAACTTATCCTTTCTTGATTCCTTCTTTTTTCCATTTCCCCTCCTCCGCAGCTTTTCCGCCTCCCTTTTCTTTTGCTTCGGCCTTGTACTGGGTAACAGCCCTTTCGTGTGAGAGCTGTGACGAGGAAAATGAGGAAAACAGTAGTGAGGCGGAAGAAAGCGAGAGGGAAGATAATAAGGAAGACAGTAAGAACGGAGACAGGAAAAAGGAGGAATACATGCCTTGCTCTAACGGCGACAGCAAGCCTCGGCGATCCGGCCGTTATAGAAAGATCTCAAGAAGACTTTCCTCCTCAGAGTCTTCCTCACTATCTTTCTTGAAGCTAGAAGCAAGATTTTCCGCCTGCGCAGCTGGTAGAGATTCATTAATTCCTTTCCTTTCTTTCTTCAACAGTTCCTTTTATTTCACTTGTCCCTAGTTATTAATACAAACTGGGTTTACCTCGTAACACCTTAGTTCATAGCGAGTGGTACTTGCCCTTACCGGAGTCCATAATTTTATAAATTTGTATATCTGTGATCCCGAGGTTGAAAGCCTTGTCGAGTCTTCTGAGGAGCCTGCAGAAAATGGGTCTGATAGTGATCAAGAGGTAGCTGGGGATCATGATGCGAGGATGAATGCGTGACGAGATCCAATAGCTCAACTAATGTGGGAGGATTACCAAGCGTATATAGGAGGCTAAGGAATACTGGAGATAATTTATCCCTACAATAACAAAGACCTTTCAAGCAGTTTTTGGCTATCTTGTCTTTGGGAGAGCAGTTGGTCTACCCAAATCTTCCGCTGGAGTTCTCTACCATTAACGATCATTGAGGGAACGGCGAGCGAAGCACTCTTTTACTGGATAAGAGATTTTGGCCTCATTGTCGCCTCATTCCTATCCGAATAATAACATTCCGTAGATTGCCGATCAAGATTTCCGAGATCACCTATCGGAATCTTCATTTCACGACTCATCAATGCACGCCGTATATACCCGAATCGGACTCGGGTGTTATCCCATTAATATTTCCCCGTCCACAGCTAATAGCTACCATTTATAAGAGGATCATAGCTACGGAAGCTCACCCGCACGATAGCATATCACCGTTTTCTTTCACCAGCCTATTAGCCCAGATATGGGAAGAATACCCCTCCTACTATCATAGGATATTTCGAGGCGAGGTGGCCCCTACTGAACCCCGATGTTCTTCACGATAGTGAACTAAGTTAGGATGCTAATGCCTGGTTTGCCCTCTCTCATGTAGAATAATGTGATGAACCTGGTAGTTGTCGAATTCAATTCACTTAGAAAGCCTCTACATCTCCCTATGGAACCTATTTATTATTCGCTACTTTTTCTATGTGGTTCTTTTTATCAGGGCTGAGGCCACCTGGCGGCTAACCTAAGCCGAGGGCATGAATACGGACGACCGTAAGTCTTTGCTAGGCGTATCTCATAGCCAGGTATTCTAGGGTGACTAACAATCGGTTCATAGCCTTGCATCACCTTGTCTCTCACACAAGGTGTCGTCGCTAAAAGGATATACCAACCGCTAGTCCAACGCACCGAGACAGACATTTCCCCAGTGTATCATTCCATGATTCTTTACTCAACAAATGTCTGCTCTGCCTAAGAGCGATTGATTTTTGGGATTAACACTTATTCTTCGAGCGACCCTTTTTTTACCATTTGGGCCCCCCACCCTGAAGGATTTGAAGATGTCGAAGAGAACCGGTGAGATTTGTGATATAGAGAGCCTGTGTCTAGAAAGACAAAATGGGAGACAGCGAACGAGTCTCACTCAATGGACTTAGCCCATAATGGCTACACTGTAGGATGGGTCTGTGTGCTACCCAAGGAACAGACCGCAGCAACGGCTATGCTAGACTGGATACATTCGGATCTTTCTAAGCCATCGGGCGACCATAGCACATATACCTTGGGATCTATTGGGGGGCACAACGTCGTCATAACATGCCTACCTAAGGGGAAGTATGGCACGAATTCGGCAGCGATCATAGCGACCCAGATGGTTTGTACTTTCCCGTCTATTAAGGTCGGATTCATGGTTGGTATTGGCGGTAGTATTCCACCCGAGGTTAGACTCGGCGATGTCGTGGTCAGTACGCCTGTTGACCATCATTCTGGGGTGGTCCAGCGGGATATTGGCAAGACAGAAAAGGATAGCTTTAAGCCAACTGATACGATGAATAATCCCTCGCGGGTACTTCTGGCAGCGGTAACGAAACTGGAGACGATGCATAAGATGCATGGACCAAAGATATGTCAATATGTAGATGACCTGGGAAGAAATGGCCAAACCTAGTGCCTGAGTACACCTTGTCTGATTCCCTTAAGGACCCTCTATTCTCACTAACCGGACCCCACCGGACTCGGGCCAGATCGCAAGCCATATTTTCATTGCTCTGGGAGATAATCGTGGCTCTCCTCGGGTGCTTTGTTGTCTGGTTGGTGCTTGCTCCTATGGATTGAGGAGCCGAGCAAGTGACAAGTGGCACAGTAAATGTTGAGGCCAGTAAGGCTCAGAGAAATCCCAGGGGATATAACCGTATATTACGGTCTAATCGTATCCGGTAACCAAGTAATCAAGAATGCCCAATCTCGTGACAGTCTCAATGAGGGCCTGCGGGAATGTAATGGACTTCCCGTGCATCGTCATTCGAGGAATTTGCGATTATGCTGATTCGCTAAAGAACAAAGATTGGCAGAAATATGCTGTGGCTGTGGCTGTGGCTGTGGCATATACTAAGGAACTATTGGAATACATACAGCCAAGTGAGGTTGATAAGGAGGTCCAATGAAAGAAATACTCAATCAGAGTTAGTTGTTTTCGAGTCAAGCTGACAGCAACTCTCTTATAACATATATAATTTTTGATACTCTATCCAAAATTGGACCAAATGTTGCACAGATGAAGTACAAGTTCGGCAAAGACAAAGATATTAAAGTCCTTAATTGCCTTACGCTGGTTGACTATGCTCTGCAGCACAACGACTATTTCACGAGGCGGCAACCGGGGACTGGTCAATGGCTTTTGGAGTCGGCACAGTTTGAGGCATGGACGGTGGCCAATACAACCATCACCCGATGAAATCTTCAGAGTTTACCTGTCTGTAGTATCAATGTTTTCCAAAGCCTTTATTGTTGTTGACGCACTTGACGAATGTCAAGCACCCGACCGGCTGAGATTCCTGTCAGAGCTTTCCAACCTTCAGACATAGCAGGGCGTGAATATCTTTGTGACTTCAAGATTTATTCCGGAGATTACTGATCAGTTCACAAACAGCGTATCGTCAGGGATTCGTGCAAACAGCAGGGATGTAGAGAGATGCCTGGAAAGTCGTATGGGACAGCTGCGACCTTTTTGTTCAGGAGAATCGCCAATTGCAAGAAGAGATTAAAACCGGAATCCCAGAAGCCGTTGATGGAATGTAAGTTCCCAGGTAGATAACTTATCAGAATAGGGATTAACGATCATTTTGCAAGTTTCTGCTAGCACAAATCTGCCTTAGTTCACTTGACGGCAAACTGACTACAAATGATATTCGAAGCCGACTAGAAATCTTCCAGAAGCAAGGTTGAGGATTAAGCGAAGATCAGAAGACTCATATATTGGCTTATGCATATGACCAAGCAATATAGAGAATTAACGGATAGAAGCTAGGTTTTAAAAAGCTAGCAATGGAGGTTTTGGCATGGATTACCTACCTGTGCGAGGAGACCGCTTGCTATATCAGAACTTTAGCATCCCCTAGCAACAAAGGAGGGAAAGCTAGATTTTCATGAAGGGGACCTGCTACATATTGGAGACATGGTATCAGTATGTTTAAGATTGGTCACTACCGATGATAGAAGTAACATCATCCGTTTGGACTATACCATACAGGGATGCCTCGAGCGAACTAGGGGGCTCTGGTTTCCCAATGCCCACACTGATATTACAAAAACATGCGGCACCTACTTGTCATTTAAAATTTCTAGAACCAGATATAGCCTAACATTTGATACTTTGACAGAGAGATTACGCTTACATGTTCTTTATGGCTACGCCTCGCAAAATTGGGGTTACCACGCCGGCGAATCTTCAGATCCAAGGAGAAAGTTTGATTTCGGATCTTCTTCAAAATACTGCCAAAGTATCTGCCTGTAGCCAGGCTAGGGCATATGTGGAATTCTGGGTGATAGATCCAACTGAAACTAGGATGACGGGTATGCACCTTTAGCATATTTTGAACTTTGGAGGTCCATGTCAACTTTGCTTGAAAAGAATGCTGGTATCGAGTCTAAGGATAAATATTTTGGCCTGACCTGGGCGGCCGAGAACGGACATTGGGGTGATGGCGAAGCTGCTGCTTGAAAAGAACGCAATGCCAAGTTTAAGGATAGTATCAAGAAAAGCTGTTGGGGTCATACAATTACATAAGCTTATGATGCTCCATATAAGCTTATGACATATCCACGGTTCAGCACTTCAACCCCACAAAAAGAGCTAACGCTCACGGTCCTCCTCAAAACCTTAATGTTCCCACGGTTCTGTCATTCATGTTGTTGGCATTCATAAACCTTACCCAACATATGCCTTACCCAACATATGGTTTATGGTACGACTACCAAGAATACCCTTCTTCTTCTTTATGTGATATGTTGAGTATAATTTGTTGAAGTGTTGAACCTACCTCAACAGTTTGAAGGAGATTCTATCGGAAGAATCAATCTTTTCATTTGTCATGTATGATAGCTCTAGATAGTAAGTCAAGGATATAAATATCCCCTTACGACCTTTAGTAAATGAATCAGACTTCAGATCAGTAAAAGAAGTTCCATACTTTCCTTTGGCAGATAGCCATTATGGCCGGACCCCACTCTCATCAACGGCCAGGAACGGACATAAAACGGTGGTGAAGCTACTACTTGAGAAGAATGCCGATGTTGAGTCTAAGGATCGCTATTATGGCCAGATCCCGCTCTCATCGGCGGCTAAGAACAGATATAAGGAGGTGGTCAAGCTGCTGCTTGAGAAGAATGCCGATGTCAAGTCTAAGGATGGTGATAATAGCCAGACCCCGCTCTCATATGCGGCCGAGAACGGACACTGAGGCGATGGTGAAGTTGCTGCTTGAGAAAAATGCCGGTATTAAGTCTAAAGATAGTAATTATGGCCGGGGCTCGCTCTTAGGGCGGCTGGGAGGTGGTGAAGGTCATTTAGCAGATAAAATATTCTGATGGGTATTTAGAACAGCACTTTCCCCCTCAGCGATAATTTACTTATTAACAGGATTTAACTCATTAATGCATTGACGTTACATTTTCTTTCTCTAGGGTCGTCACGCGGAATCATCACTCCATCAATAAAACACAGCTTTCTTTCATTTCGTGGTTGGTGTTCTTACACTGGGCGGTTGGATCGGAATTACAAATGGAAGAACTTTAAGGGTACAATTAATGCCACATGGAGTGTGAGAAAAAAGCCCTTCGAAGGTACCAAAATGTTGAATGTTCTAGAGACACCATTAAGCCTCTCCATCATCTATTAGAATAGTCGGACTTAACGTCGCTACTTTAGGGGCCCTTCCCTAAAGTCGGTGAAAGCAGGTGACGTGCGCAAGCGAGGGTGATGTGTGCCGAAAAAAAAAGCCACCTCACTCCCACTGTAGCTCCCACCAACAAAATTACCACAGAGTCTACAGGTGGCTTTCTTATGTGCGGGAGTCTCCATGAGATGGAGGTTGTGCAGGCTCGTGCCGGAGCAATTCAAACCCACAAACGCAAACTGTGCGCTCGGAAAAGTCTAGGCAAGGGAGGCTCAATTCTCACTCCAAAAGATCAAAGACAAACGAGGCAAAAGGCCGACGACAGACTTAAAAGACCTAAAAAGGCTATCACAGTCGCTGAGAATAAGGTAAAAGATGCACTAAGGAATAGAGGGGTTCAGGCTCGAAAGGACGAGAAGGCATGCTGATTCAATATGGGTTCCAATTTGAGACCCTCAAAAAAAAAAACCTGACTGCCGCCGAGAAAGAAGCTCTTCACGTCAATCAATCACTATACGATGCTCTTGAATGTGCACAACAAGAACGGAATGAAAGCCGATCAGAGGACCCTGCGGACTTTACGGCTGTTCCCATCGACCTTGTGATCTTAGATGGCGAATGACAGTTCCAGGTGTAGCAAAGGCCTCCGGATTAGGTAGTCATGCAGATATATTCGGAGGAAGATGAAGACGGGGGAAGTGTTGTAGAATCACTACCACGATCGGTGGCGTCTATCGATTCGGTTGCTGAGAATGTGGATTTTGTCGCTTTTGATTCTTGAATAATAACATATATAAAGACGGTGGACTTCAATATATAGTACATAATAAAAATTTCCAGTCGTAGGGCTGCCTTTTCATAATAATACTACTTAACGTTGCCTCGACGTCCGGTGTCGCAGTGATTTCCGGCACACGTCACCCTGCTTGCGCACGTCACCCTTTCACCAACTTTAGGGAAGGGCCCCTAAAGTAGCGACGTTAAGTCCGACTATTAGTACTATCATCATCATCAATAGTGATGCGAACACTCAATTCGTGATGACTGTGACCAGTGTATTGGTATTGAAAAACCCCTGTCAATATTGATTTCTCAATATAAGGTTCTTGAATGAGAACTGTCGATACACTCATGCATCGAAGTGAGACGTGCAACAGTACAATCATATATTATACTATTGCCGGTGTCTGTTTTTTAAAGGGAACCGCTTATGGAGAGGATTTATTTACAGTGTGGTGCTGACTAATCACCGCTAAGGTTCTCCCACATTTCGAATTAACGTGATTCCACCTATTATACCGACAAGAACCTAGAAATGGGCAAGTTTTAGAGTGGTCTGAGTGAATTTTCTCTGCTAGCGACGGAAGCTAGGGTAATAAACCAAAGGTTTCCCATCGCCACAAATTATTGGTTCATTAATAACTAACTAGTTATACGAAATACCTAATAGATATTAGCTAACATGGAAAACGAAATAGATGATACCACGTCTTCTCCGTTCTATGAGCTCGAAAATGTCGACTCATCACGCCCTGAAAGCCCCGATACTATTGTTACCACTTCAGAGAGTACAACTGCTTCTGCGGCTGGTCGTACTATCCCGTTTCCGTCACAGATATACTATACGATGAGGAGGCAAGGCTTGTAACAGTGTCAAGGAACCTAGTTGGAAGTACACCGGGCCTCTAGGAAAGTTTCATTCAATCGTCGCGTATATACGAGCTTCAGAACTTCTCTATAACGAATTCCTTGACGCCGCGGGTCGCATGATACCCTATGGACAACAATACTCGGTGGAACAGCTGGTATGCTATGAGTGAGATCAATGTGTTTCTTAAACCAATTGAAAAGGTTACGATAGGACATGGGGATAATAATTCTATCGAAAAAACACTAGTAACGATGGATATCTTCATTAAGCATTTCATGAAGCAGAAGAATAAACACGTGAACAATACTGATTATCACAATGCTTGGTATGCCTTTGACAAGTTCTATTCGCTGACTGATGGAGTACCAGTACGCGGCAGCCTTGCTCCTCCATCCTTTAAGGCGAAAGCGCTATATCGATGCGAACTGGGAGAAATCTTAGGTTAGAATAGTGCTACTAAAGCTTAAGTGTCTCTGGGAAGAGACATATGCTATTACTGAAGGAACCACAAGTCCAACTCTATCGTAACAACCAATTTATGAGCCTGACGAATACAATCTTCTTGAGCAGGATCTTAAAGTGATTCAAACTTCCATCGATGGCTGGGAATCGTTTATCGAGGCTGGTCCTACTGAGATCTCTACCAAGACTGTACTAGAATGGTGGTGTGAAGACGCCTCTCCCGTATGGCAATTGACATTCTTTCGGTGCCAGCGATGTCGGCAGAAGCGGAGCGAGTCTGCTCCAGTGTACGGCATCAAATACCATGGAGTAAGGTGCAAGGCCCCACCTATGTTTGCTTACAGGATACAACGTACGCATGCTCGGGCCCTAGCTACGCTAGATGACACCCACGCAGAACTCTCGGAAATTATAGGAACTGCTCATGACTATGAGCACAATGTGCCAATCCTACTCAGTCCAAATACAATCCTCGGAAATCCAAATCCCATGACTACACTGCAAGGTGAGATATGACCGCCGTCAAAGCGCTTGAGACGGATATAGCTAGAGAGAGAGAAGCATAGGTGACTATGAAAAGCTCTAGAAAAGCAAAGGCCTCGGAAACACCGATTAACGCCGCGGAATACACCGGAGTAGAAACGGGGCAGACAATGATTAGCGCTGAATGCGTAGCTTTACAGGCAGTGGAGGATGCCACTGCAGAAACTGGCCTGGGGCTGGGAAGCGATGGCGAGCCTCAACTGTCAACTATAGGCAACTGGCTGGCCCGCGACACGTAACAAGCGCACAAAGGAAGATACTATCCAGAAGCAGAAGTCCGAGAAAGAGGCGAGAAGAGGGAGTAAGACCAAAAAAAAAGGCGTATCAATGGGGATTGTACTACGAACAGTATTTATCTAGGTAGGGCTTTCGTGTAACATAATCATACTTGAATGATCTCTTATCACCACATCTCATGGCGGTCTAAGACGCACCGTGAGGGCGCGGTACTAGGTATGGTATAGCGTGCGGCATTATACCCCTTTCAAAATTAACGTCGACGCTACTGCGTTAGTGTTCGCACTGTGTGGGGTCTGATTTCTGCCTGTTTGAACATATGATTTGGATGAGGGGTAAAGAGGGGTACTACTTGAATCCTAGAGAGAGAAAAAAACAATATCATCATCTAGATTCTATGTTAATTTCTAACAATTATGAGTCCGGTCCACGTATAGAGCCGCTGCGCACCAAATTATGTTAAACAGCCACTAAACACTTTCCTACTTTACCTTCGGGTTCAACTCGCTAGATAGCAATCGAACCACACGGGCAGAAAATTTTTCCTTCGATACCCCTGATTAGCTTGAGCTACCTAGGTACTGGGAGACCCGGAATACCCAGTTCAAGGCAAGGGCTGTTGCTTGAGAATTGTGGGACTTAGTCAACCTCCGCGAGCAAGAAACGTCCTTTGCTACGAAGTTGGTTCTGTGGCCATGGAAAAGGCCGAACAAAATGATAGAAAGGCCAATCGCAGAGAAGCCCGCGGCTGTGCTCAAAGTACACGAAATTTCTATATGTATGGGTTGGCACTGCAACATTGCAAGAATACTATTATATGTTGATTAGAATAGACCAACCGACCGAACATATGCGAAATGATAACTAGTACTGCCTGCACATGTATATACTGTACTTTCCAGCTCGACTGGAAGCCTAAAGTAACAGATCAGGCAATAATGCACTTCGGTACCGGTTGGAATTTGCTATTATTATTACGGTAAAATTGTTCATAGGCCAATAGCCAATATAATAGGCTGCCAAACCGGTTCGGAAAACTTATCCTATATACTGAATGCGTGCGAACTCCGTAAGTGCGTTAGGTCAAGCCCTGGCAGCGCTAAGGAAGCAAGCATTTAGTCCTTCCTTTGCCGCAGATCATGACTAGTGGTGCGATGCGAGAAAGCCTTGTCTAGAAATCATACATACAATACATGTGGGCTATAATAATAGGCCCCTTCCTTCAATATAGGTAGTTTAGTCTTTCAATTCAGCCACGTAATATTACGATGCGGATATCACATATAGCAGTGATAAACTCGTAGTATACTATCATTATATGATAAATCCATGGTGTTTTTTTCTAGTTTTCTTTTTTTTTTGGTGGGGAGAAGACGCCATTGTCGCGAAGTATCACCATTTATCCAAAGCTAAAAATTAAGCTGCTTAAGAAATACTCCTTAGACCCTAAGCCGCAATAGGCGTGTCTTTATCGGAGCTAATCGTCTGAGCCCGCGGAAACTGCTCACGTAGCTCTCGACTAGTTTTTTCGAGTGAAGCTGTGCAATATGTCCTATCCTTCGGGAAATTCTAGGCCGCAGTTAAACGCAAGCGAGAGTCATGACTGTTAGAAATGTATGATGATAGTTGTATTCTAAAAGTTACAACGGGAACTTCACTGTTTAATAGTACTTGTATGAAGATTAAGATCTTGGCATCCCTTTCTTCAAACTTTTGGTGCTTATAGGTACTATGGCGGCGGACATTTTAATCCAATACAAAAGTGCACCCAAAAAGGCCACCATTTTCAAAGCTACACAACGCCACACCACCACATGAAAAGCGAAATCAGAGACTGTAACTCTTTAGATGATTAGTTTTAGAATAAAATTACAGAAAGATATATAAAAAAATCATAAGGGGAGCCTAGGGGTTCGTTTAAAAAGGACACTTTTTCGGGCATGTCCCCTCGGCGCTTTGCCGTTTCAAGAAGGTGGTCTGAAGGCGGTATACATTCTGCCTATGTAAAAAAATACGGACACAACAACCCCCTACAAGCCACTCCGTTTTCTATTATTAATTACATACACCAACATCCCCTACCATCCCTCTCTCCACGCCTATCACCGGTCATCACCAGGCACATAATAGCATAATTGCGAGTTGGTTCTTACATGGTGTTTGGAGTGGCACCAAAAGTATTCAATGTGATTCAATTCACAATGAAACTTTGGATAGAAGAGAACATAATGACAATAGGGCCTTCCTCCAAGCACCTCCTCAATTTCACCCTTCTGTGACATAAAATCAGGCTGTAAGGAAAGAAGGCGACGAGCACAGCGTGAAAGAATTAATAAAAGGCGCATTAGGAAGATGGTAAAAAAAAGATAAACCTACCACTTGAATTGCACTTCGGCGGTAGACTCTCGCATTTCTCACAGCCTTTTTTCTGCCTCCTCTCACAGTATGTATAGAGTTTCTTTTGAACACATTGGCAGAAATCTTTCCGACGAACACAATTGTTGCAGATTCGTTTCTGCGTGCAGTTGCCACTGTGGCTCCTTTTTTGCTGGCAAGAATCACATCTTCGCCATTAATACATTCTTTACATTGTTGTCTCTCCCGGGATTACTCTCAGCGTAGCTTGAGGCATTCAAGCCGAAACTCCTCACTTGGCTACAATTTTCGTTCCTCTAATACCCTTTAAATGGCCTTTGGGAATTTTATTACAATTACCCGTTACGGGGTCCACCTCGTTGTTATACATTTGCTACACAACAACTTCGTTCCCATTGATATATCATATCATCTTTAAGTAGAGGTTGTTGGCCACCGCTGCCCTTATTTATTGACAAAGTCAACTCATCCTGTCGTTTTTTAGCGAGAGACAGGAGATTAAGCCGTGCCCAAGGCAAGCGGAAGTCGGAAACCATAATGAAAACCATAATGCCGTTCATTCTCATCAAACTCATCAACGATAGACTTGTCGAAGCTATCATGCTGCCTATGCCATCACTCGGAGTATCATCACAGCTACTAGCATACTGGTTGGTAAAGCTTAGCTCCTCTCGGCCATTAGCCGCCTAAGAATGTTGCTGCGCTGGCAGCTCGCCTGAATCGCCCACATCTTGAAGGTTGACTGACTTAAGACCGGCAATGTGAAGGCTCTGTCGACCTTTAGCAAGCTGTACACTGTAACAGGCCTAACACGTCAGTTACGAGTACTTCGCCGCCTAAAATACGATATCATTTAGTTCTACGTTGTCACATACACGTCGTCTGCTTAGGGGATGGCAGAAGTTTAAATAGTGTGGTGGCGTTGGCAGGATCGGGCTTGGAGCCCTGGTGCCCGTTTAGGTTTAATGCGAGTTGCTCGTTGAGAGATGATATCTCTCAACACTAGCTTAGTCCCTTTGTTTCTACCTACCTAATGAAATCTTTCCATCATTAGCTTGAGGTCCCTGACAAGTAGAGGCCATAATGACAACAATTGATAGAACTGTGCGATACTGTATATGGGCTTCAAACCAAGTAGATATTAACATGCATACATATCAGTACCGTCCGTTAGGAATGCCATTACTAGCTTTAGCGTGAGAAGTCGCGACAACACGACTCAACTGGTATAGTTGACACGCTAGCGTAAAATACACTAATTGTATTATTAATACGGATTACTCATAAAAATGAACATTCAGTGGTGAACTTGAGAGTATATATGTGGTCTCGAGCGGCGCATATCTCCAACTGCGCCTAGTTGCATAGTAAACTTAGTATGCATATCCAATGTAACATAGAACTTGCAATAATAACTAGAAAATACGTCCGGTGTGAGCTCTTTAACCTCCGCCCTACGAAAAGTTCCGGCCGCCTTCTAATTGGATAGTAACCCATCATAAAGCAGTCCTTATCTGACACCGAGGTGTTCAAATTCGCTAACATCACGGAAATTCTGGCATTTAGTACACCAAGCCTGATTAACTCGGAAAGAATCTATATATATGTTGTTATAATCAAGGAGGTTGAAACTGTAGGATGCACAATCGAGTTTGTTAACAAACAATTATAGACACAAAGGGAAAACCAAACAATGGACGCGGTGGAAAACATGGAGTGGATGCCGGAGGTGAAAATTTGATGGCTGAACTACTATGATAGAAGGGTTCTTCGCGTATCCATCAACTATACCAGTTATGAGAAGCTACAGGTGGCGATATACTTGCGGACGCCTCAGCTGAAGATAATGAAGTTTACATATGTAGCACACCTGAAGTTGGAGAATCGGTACCGCAATAATATTCTATATGATATAAACACAAGGGATTTCGGTTGGACACGGGCCTTTATGCAACTTGGAACTTAGCGGTATGATATCATAGCTGTTGGAGAGATACATATGTAGTTGAGGACCTGGCATAGCGTAACGCGCTAGGGCTGCGGCTGCACATGACGCACAATGTCGTCCCGGAGGAAAAATTACTAGATTTTTCTCTATCCAGCAAGGTGTACCCTATTTCTATAATGTTACAATATCCGTTATTATTATTAAATACTAGTACCGCATAAACATGTAATTATATTTGCCAAAGGCCACATCGTTGTTATTAGGACCATCGCTAGTATTAGGATGGTCGGGTGCACGTGCGAGGAAGCGTTCAAAAATAAGAAAAATAGCCCACGGCACATCTCCAATTAGTCGCACCTGCCAGATAGAGAATCATCCCGCCTGTGGCTTATAGTAATATCCCACCATCCTGCAGGTACCACTAGCTGGTGGATACTAAAGCACGGGGCGAATCAATTAACGGATAAGAGCTCATATAATAGTTAGTACTAGAAGAAGTATTGATTTACATGGCAAGTTCTGAGAATTCGGTCGGGTAGCCCGATAGCAAGTGCAATTTGAAAGCGATATTAACAGTTGGATGCAGCCGTCATCGGAGAGGAGTACGGTTGTGGTATAATATGTCAATTCAGCTGCCTGACCGTTGATAACATTACATGTTCGTGGCAGAAGTGTGGAATACTCCTACTACTCGCTATGATACCACCCTCGCGGGAAAGGACGACTAATAGAAACTGAGAGGAAAAGAGAGATATCCTGAAAGTGTACCTAGTATAAATACAATAATGAAAGCATTAGAATCACTAATATGTGTATATACGTATAATGGCGTTACGCTATGCCAGGCCCTCAACTATGTATCTCCACTTCTAACCCTTGCACCACCAACAACTATGATATCATACCGCTAAGTTCCAAGTTGCATAAAGGCCCGGCTCCGATTGAAACCCCTCGTGTTTATATTATATATTATTACGGTACCGATTCTCCAACTTCAGGCGTGCTATATGTAAACTTCATTATCTTCAGCTGAGGGGTCTGCAAGTACACCGCCACCTGTAGCTTCTCATAATCTGGTATACTATAGTTGATGGATACGCGAAGAACCATAATGGGCCTTACGAAAGTTCTGATTGCCTTCTATCATAGTAGTTCAGTCAAATTTTCACCTCCAGCATCTGCTCCATGTTCTCCGCCGCGCCCATTGTTTGGTTTTCCCTGTGTCCATAATTGTTTATTCACAAACTCGATTACGCGTCCCACAGTTTCAACCTCCTTGATTATAACAATATATAGATTCTTTCCGAGTTAATCAAGCTTGGTGTACTAAATGCCAGAATTTCCGTGATGTCAGCGAATTTGAACACCTCAGTGTCAGATAAGGATACGTCTTTTCGCTTTATGATGGGTACTATCCAATTAGAAGGCTGCCGGAACTTTTTGTAGGGCCGATTGGGAGGTTAAAGAACTCACACTGTGAAACAGCTTTGGAAACAGATCATGGGTTATTACCTTTCAATACCTGGCGATTGTATAGAAGGCAAATGTAGTCAAGCTGAATGCTTTACACCTGGAGCGTTCCTTGATAGATAGTAAGTTTGCGATGTGAGCTGGATCAACTGTTAGAAGCTAGAGGTTACTAGTGGGCTAGGGTTAAGACGGGATATCTGTACTATGCCCTTAGTTGTTTGCTCAAGGATAGGCACATTTCTGTTGAAGAAACAGGAGACTACAAAGGTTATTGTCATTAGGTGAAGAGAATTGCAGACCGCTTAGAAGACCTGTGGGATTTCAAGTTAAGGAAGAGGACCATGAAGCGCAGCTTATAGGGACTTTGGAGAAGGCCCTTCGTGACTCGCTTTTTCTCCTTAGCATGACGCGATGGATTGGAAACCTGCTGTTCCTAGAGCCAGTCGAGTAGAATAAGAGCTCGTCGGGTTGATGATGAGAGAGAAACAAGATAAGCTGATAGGCTATGCTTGTGGTGTGGCAAGCTGAACCACCTTGTTGGAGACTCGGACTCACTAGGTGGAGAGCTTTCCCCTTGCTACTCAACTAACGCTACATCTCTGCCACAGAATTCAGATTAGACTGATCCTGGGTGAGGCCTCAATCCATCCAATCCATCCTGTAGCCCTAACCGGTAACGAACTTAGTACTACAGGAGCAGGCCGCTAGCTTCAGTGACCAGCTTGGAAGTCGGAAAAAGGAGGTGGGATAGAGATGAAAATGAGGGGCGGGGGATCTATAGAGCTCTCATTTTACCGAGGTAACACGCTAGGTATGAATATAAATGGTATCATTAATATAGACTTTTAGTATATATTTGGGGATATGATGTTGTTAAGAGTAGGGGATGGTGTTGTGGACTGGTGGAGCCCAGGCGGCTAGGAGAGACTCTATAAGCTACCTAACATCTTTGGTAGGTTTGTCTATCGCTTCGTCATCCAATCGCCTTCGCCCCGATATTATTAAAGCCAATGAATCTTTTAGGAACTGGCTTAAAAGGCCTAGGAAATCCGACGGTCAAAATGAGCCAGGAAGCCAGTACTGCCAGCACCTCCAAGCGAAGGACAATCAGGAATGGCTCTCCGATATTAACAATGTGAAGAGCCATTTGCGAGGATGCCGTTTCTTCCGCGTAGCCTCCATTGAGCTGAGGGATGAATCGGGTCTGCATGTCGTATGTAGATGAATTCCGCACTTCCTACACCAAGATTACAAAAAGTACTGTTGGAAATGGGGAAATTTGTAGTACTGGCTTATGCTTTTGGCTAATAAGTTCTCAGTTAGAACTTTGAATTGATGGCAATCCTAATGTTTACGACTAACTATCTCAGGTTAGAGTTGAGTAAGCGGCCGCCTTTCCCAATATGTTGAAGACTATACCCGGTGGCTGACGAAGGGCGGTCGAAAATAGCCGTCCGATTCGAAAGGGGCTTGATGCGGGGGAATTTTCTTCTCTAAAGGTCGGCATTAGAACCAACTTTGGAATCGGCTTCCACAAAAAAAATTCACTTGATTGCATTTCCATTGGCTTCCTGCACCGCGTCGGGGTGCCAAATGTGGAGGCGGGGTGTTTAAGGACTACCCTTCAGTGAATTGTTGATTTTTGTTAGAGGCGGCCTGCCTCTATCCTGACTTCTCGTCTGTAGCTTCCCTAATAGCTATAAACACTTTTGAAGGGGTTCCGAGTCATTAGCTGTGCCACAAAGTAAAACCTATCAAACTAGCCTCAAAGAAATACTAGTACATCTGATGATGATATATATAGTAATGTAAATACTTAAGTGAGAGGCTAGTGTTCTAGCGCTGACGCTAATGTGTGGGAGCGCGCGTGCTCATTGGTTTCATGATGCTTTATCCAAATTTTCATTGCGAGTTTACCACTAAATTCTTATCAGATGATTGAATGGCTTATTCGAAAGGGATGCCACAGAATTTTGGCGAGCCAAGATGCAAATGCAAGAACCAATGGTGGTGGTCCATGTATGTATCAAGGCGAATATTAAAATGTGGCGGAAAAAGTATGATGGTATAAAGGAGGTATCGAATCACTTTAGATATAGATTGTGAATCGCTAACTTCAAAACATTAATACTTGAGTACCTAGGAATTATTAGTACTAGTAATACTAACTAGCCTGGTATGAATCTCCCCGAGACCGGGACCGTATGTTAGGCGAAGGCCATTGTTGTGACATTAGCCCATGTCACCAAGCCTGCTAATCACTTTCTAGATATGATACCACCATATACGAGAACTACTATGTAATGCCAGCATCCATTGTGATAACACTTCATTAGAAGATGTAAGTTTTGTTATTACGCACTGAGAGCGCGACCAAAGAGAATCAAAGGCGGCAAATACAAATTGATTACATGGGCTTGAGATTTCTGCGAAATGACGGAAGGAAAAGCGGGGGTGGTTTGAGGAAACTATGATGCATTCTAACCGAGGCTTAAGATTTCTGAGACGAGTTACTTAATCATTGAAGAAGCCCATACTGTAACAAGTTAATGGCACGTTCTAAAAATTTAATATAGTAATATACTGCACACTCGAAGGTAAAAAGGGTGGAGTGGTATGGAGATTGGTGAACTGCATATGCATGGATGCGCTGTATGGTACGATCTCCTCTGCCAGCAGCATCGGTCACCTCATCTATTAATTATTACCTCCTAGAGCAAAACCTTGGGATAGCCTACCGTTGTGTAGGAAGTCGGGATCGTTCTATAAGATATATCTAGATTCGTTACGTTAGATCCGGTTTTATTACTTATCATTACATACAGTAACATATATATATACCTGTGACGTCAGTATCAGCGGTAACCTGCGGTGGGTCTCAATGCTGTTTTAAACTTTCAGAGGGATTCCGATTTCTGTGCATAACAGTTGCACTCATGGATCAATCTACCACTTATATGATACTATGTATATATATAATATATAATATAATATATATATAAGGGATGATGTAGGTATCTATATCGGCACTATGCCCATATCGGTAAGAATGTATCTACTGCAGATCATTCAAGTGGGTACAGGTAGGAATTATAATAGGTTAAATAGGTTAGGTTACTGCAAACCTCACTAATTCGCTCGGGTCTCTGGCCGGAAAAGCCGCTCACCGGCGAAGGTCTGGGGAACTTGGCGAATTATAATTCAAATCCAGTGTAACGCGAGCCTAAAAAGCTCTGCTCTTTCAGTTCAGTATTATATTTCCATCCCGGCGTTACCTACCGTTGACGTGTTCCCACTTCCCGATACATGTATCATACCACTAGCCGCTGACTGGCTACCGGCATCGCCGTTTCCCACCGTTTTTGTAGATTCCTTCCTTCATGTGATGACCAAATTGCAACTATCAGCGCCACACACACTGTATTCACTATACGTACATTACATACCTAGGAGAAGAGTTAATGAGTAGTTAATCATCCGACTTGAAAGATCGCATACGGAATTTCCTATGCCAAATATCTTGACGATGAACCGATTGGGTGGTGATAGCGGAGATAGTGAGAGCTTTGCAAGCTTGCCAATGAGCCTCGGTTTAACCGATAAACTTGGAATCTCGGAGACACTTTGACATTTGTGTATAAAACGATACCTCCCCTCCCCCTTGGAAGGACCTACACACCTCCATAGTTGGCTTTAGGGTTTGTGTCCTAAATTCCATCGCTATTTGGGATTCCGGGGTTTCTGCGATCCATTGGCACATAAAGAGCCCTGTACATCATCTGCTAAGATGGCGACTTTCTATTTGGTCGTGCTGTTATGTGCGTTGGGATTGTACATAACCGCCTTTGTCTACCGATCAACCCAAGCCCATCTACGCCGTAAGAGGCTGGCTGCAAAATGGGGATGTCGCCCTGTTTCTAGAAGGCCATCGGCATTCTTCGGTATAGGGACGTTTCTCTCCTTGATGAAGGCAACCAAAGAGCAAAGACTCACGAAATGGTACAAAAACCAACACGATCAATACGGAACAACATTTGAACACACTATCCTAGGTCGCCGTCAAATCCACACTATCGAACCGGAGAATATCAAAACAGTGCTTGCATTGAATTTTTCCGATTACTCGTTGAACCACCGATACAAAAGTTTTTATCCTTTTCTAGGGGACGGTATTTTCACTCAAGATGGGATTAGCTGGTCGCACTCCCGAGCCATCCTCCGACCCCAGTTCAGTCGTGAGCAGGTAAACCACCAACCGGCATGGGGGTGATGATAAAAGTCGAAGGTGAACATTAAGTTGATAATCATCTCAAACAGATCGCAGATGTTGCACTCCTCAGTGAGCATGTTGACCATCTCATCGCCGCTATTCCGAAGGATAAGAGCGCCTTTGACATCCAGGATCTATTCTACCGCTTAACTCTCGACACTGCAACAGAATTTCTTTTCGGCGAGTCGACTCATTGCTTAGCACCGGATCATTCCTGGAAAGCGGGTCCATTAGCAAAGCGTCACAGCGAGCAAGAGTTCGCCAAGGCCTTTGCTCGAGCTCAGGATTTAATCCTGACCCGATTCCGAGCCCAGTCATTCTACTGGCTCATCAACCCTCCCGAGTTTCGTCGAGCATTGAAAGTAATCCATGATACTGTCGACTACTACGTAGATCGAGTATTGAACAAAGGTCCAGCAACTTCAGATCACTCTTCCTCGGATGGAAAAAGGTACATAATACTCGAAGAAGTTGCAAAGGACACGAAAGACCGGAAAGCTCTGAGAGATCAAATGCTCAATATTCTTCTTGCAGGCCGTGATACTACGGCAAGCCTACTCAGTTCCTCCTTTTTCTTTTTGGCAAGACATCCCCGGGTCTGGAAGAGGCTTCGACAGGATATCAATCAGGTGTTACCGCCTGAACGGAAGGGTACCATCACGCTAGAACAACTTCGAGAGATTAAGTACTTACGTTATTTTATCAATGAAGGTTTGATATCTCGCTCTCATTTCGTAAATTATCGTTAAAAGCTCACGACATAATTTAATCCATAGTTTTACGACTCTTACCGCCGGTTTCGCTCAATGGTCGATTAGCTGTCGAAGATACAGTCCTGCCTTTGGGTGGTGGCCCGGACGGCCGATCTCCCGTTTTAGTGCAAAAGGGTCAAATTGTCGCATACGAGCCTTGGGTTATGCACCGGCGGACAGACGTCTGGGGTCCAGATGCGATCGAGTTCCGCCCTGAGAGATGGGAAGAGAATTCAAAAAGAGGGTGGGAATACCTGCCATTCAACGGAGGGCCCCGAATCTGCCTGGGCCGTGGGTCTCCCACGTTTCTTTTTCCTTTTGCCTGTTGCCGATCTTTTTTTGACCATAACAAACAGAACAATACGCCCTCACGGAGGTAAGCTATGTGATTGTGCGGCTTCTACAACAATTCGATACGCTAGAGAATGCGGACCCGAAGACGGTTGAGCCAAATATAAGGACGAATTTAACTGTGCTACATATGCATGGGATTCGGATCAGGCTATACTCCTCATCATGAGTTGGACGGTTCGTCGCCACAGATGATCACCACACGGGGGCCAAAGGAAATGCTCGAGAGATAATCGTGGGCAACCTTAGCGGACCACAACATCCATGTTCTAGCTCGACTTCCCAGGATGATTGAAGTGCGCGTATTGCCCTAACATCCCCTTCTAGGACAAGAGTCGTTACACGTATGCAAAGGTAAATGCTGTCATCAGATATAATGACTCCGGTGCCCACTTCAGATCTAATGATGAACGGCCTAAGGCGAATTAATGAATCCAAGCTATGGTGACTCCTTTTTTTTGTGGCCTTTTTTCTCATCGTTTATGTTTTGAGCCGTTTTGTATCAGTGAAGTGCACGAAAGGCTCAGTTATATTATGTTTCAGCATCCTCATCTGAAAAGATGGTAAAAGGAAATGGAACAAACAGAGAAACCATTTCGAATACCCGGTTGGGTTTCCTTCATAGTGTGGATGCCTGAAGTGAAGACGCATCCTAAGCTATCACATTTAATGAATAATTTATTACTCACCGCCAATGGGACAGACAAAGCGGTTGGGCGATATATGAACTGTCCTTATATGTTTTACAAGCCGTGTAAAGGTGCCAGTATAGTCGCAGCCCTTCCATTTACACTGAATAATTTCAGCATGTTTTCGATTTCTATCGCTTGGGGGATTCGTTAGAGAGTGAACTTACTGGGTGTTAATAGTATGGGATGTTTGAACCTACCTCTTCTCGATAAGCTGAATACTTGAAAAGCCCTGTTAACAACTATCATTTTGTAAGATGAGTTAAAGTTGCCCTTTAGCTAAACCCGTACCCAATGGGCTATGGCGGCCCAGGGTTTCTTGACAACTCTTTGAAAACGTCGTGCCAGCGACAATATGACTATAAAAAGGCGACACTCTTGGGATTAGCTATACTAAATCCAGAATCCCCATTGCTAAAAATTCCATTTAGATATACTGGGTACTCCCTTTAGAATTTCGTACTATTAGGCGAGCAGATATATACGAAGTAGCTGGTTGATGCTTTCCTTTGACAATACTGGTACCAGAGGAAGCGGTCACGGTGAAAATGTCAACAGTATCTTCGCCGATGCTCGCAACTCTCAGCATCGATACATGAGCATGGACAGAGCTGGAACCATGCTCATAACTTCGATCAATAAGTCATTCTAAGCCAAGTCAAGTTAAGTTCGTAACGGAGGAGCTTCCTAGAGCTTTACGAGAAGTGTCTAAGTAGCCTGACGTGCCGCGCAGTGCTTGATGCGGACATTTTGGGAGGCTTACATACAAAACTTGTCTAACTTCCAGAAGTTATAACAATGCAACCATCCCCCTTTCTAAAAAATCTAAAATCTAGGGAATGCAGTATAGCCTCTAAAATAAAGGTCCTAGGTTCTAGAATCAAATACTATGTAGTTGTGGTGAAGTTATAGAAGTTGGTGGTTGATGTGTTTTCACTCGGACTTGGGGTCGGTTTTAGTCCGCCGGAACTGTAGCGGCATGTCATCTTGTCGTTAGGTCGCGTGGTTAAAGGATCATATGACTCGGGTAGAGTACCTATTCGAGTTGTGGTGTGAATACTAGGTATTATTATGTGATGTGTGATATATTGTTACTCACATAGATTATACAGAGTGCTTTATTCTTCAATCGCACCTCCATATTATTTTCTTATTTATTATTATCAAAGAATAATATTTAGACAATGCCTCCTGTCAGGATTTAGCAAGCCTGTCACCTTAAAGCCGCTAGACAAGGGTTCGCTGCACAATGGTCCCAAATCCCTGCTTCACCTCCAAAGAGTGCTACTGTTACCGATACAATTCATGATGTGCATTGGGACGGTTTGAAGACGACAGATGAAGAGGTGTAGAGGTAATGGATGAGGGTGAAGCGCCTCAGTGCGCATTCGAGCTCTTGCTACGCAATACCCATCAGAGCGCAACGAGAGAGTTCAGGTACCAATGGGCTAAAGAGCCAAGTGAACGGCATGAGCGCCGTCAAAGAGCAGGGGAGTGCGAGCTCAAAGCAGCAGCCGCACAACATAGTTAGCCTCTAACCAACTTTTGGTCCGGATAACCTAGATAATCTGACCAGCTGTCAATGAAGAGACGGAGAGGGCAATTGAGGGGTTTTGGAACAGAGGCAATCGATGGGCTCAAGAAGAAGCCTTCTGCCAAAGCTCAATCATTGTTAGGTCAAGACTTGTTCCGTCAGAACAGTTTTAGCATATCTGTATATGATGGAAAGCTGCCAAGACGAGGAAACTCGTATGGAGCATGCACTGCAAGTCGTAGGAACTCATAGTGAGGCATATATTTTGCCCGAAAGTTAATTAAATGGGAAAGGCAATGGATGCAAGAGAAACACATCGAGGAAGGCAAAAGGGGCTACTATCCTAAGACCAAGTCCTGGTTTAATGATGAAGGGGTTCAATTGGCGGCTTGAGAGCATTTGTGCTAAAGCTAGAGAGTGTAAGTTCGCCCTGATACTTATGTTGACGATGTGATTGTTATGGCAATTTTAATGATAAGCACTAGATATATTAAGGTATGGGCTTGCTATAGAGAAGTACCTCCAGTTGAGTCGTGCCACTGGGATAGCCCTTGAACTCTTTCAGCTAGCAGAGCAGGGGGATGATGGTGGGAGCTCGGTTCCCAAGTGGTCGTTCGAGCACGCACTGCTTGTCAATGGCTTAAGAGGATGGGCTTCGTCTTTAAATCCGTCCAGAAGGGGGGCCGGGTCTATATCGATGGCCACTGGAAAGAGAAGATGTTGTCGCATATCGGAAAGAATTCCTTGAGCGGTAATATGAGAGAGCGAAAGAAGATGGAGTTCTGTGATCACTAAGAATTCCTAGAAGGAAGAGAAAGAAAGGAAAAAAGGAGGAAATCCTTCAGTGCAGCTCTACAAATGACTGTTGGCTCCAGGTGTTGATCACGTGACTCTCGGTTCGGTGGAACATACTTTCGGGGCGCTTTATCATTTTCAAGGAAGTCGAATCGCCGACTCCAAGAGGAAAAGCCACTCGTTTTCGTGACCCACATACATGGTGTGATAGGCTCAAGTATGGGTCACATGACCCACACAACTTGTATATGTATTTCCTTCCTGAGTTCTGTTTTCCTTTCTTTCTTTCTTTCTTTCCTTGCCTTTAGATTCTTGTACTGATCGTCCCTTAGCTTAGTACAACGAATCCATTACTTATGCTTTGGGCTTGGGTCATCACAATGGGAAACGCAGTGGATGAAGGATGGAGAGCAGCCCAGGCGGCTTACTCTCAAAATCCAAGGGAAAACCTATTATGGTTTCGGGATTTGCAACACCAGGCAGCTTTCTCCAAGCTCCCAGTCATATCTCAGATGATGAAATTGTTTGCGATCCATTATGGCCCTTGAGGGATGGACAATCTGTTTGGGAAACCTTGAATACGGTAAAGATAACTATTGGGCTATAACAGCCGTTACAAAGAAAGCTCCTATGACCCGACTAGATTCGGATTCCACCGAGTCGGATTTCGCCGATTTAGTTTCGGGCTGGATAATGTAGGATATCTATATAATGTATATATAGATTGTCGCGTTCCATGGGAACTGCATCAGTGCCCTAGGACTGAAGGGACACACGGGGCCTCTGGTTAATCAAGAATGGTAACCGGACTAAACAGGGAAATATTGAGCTAAGGAAGTTTATTGATAGGACTTGTAATGAACAGGGTACTGGACAGCGTGACTAAGGTGGAGGATCACCATAAATGATGCATTTATAGAACAAAGGTGATAGATAGACACACAGAGATGATAGAATTGATCGCTTCCATAAGGGGGTCCAGCCATACTATATACAGGATTCAGGGGTCAGAGTAGGTTCATCCGTGAACTACATACAACTAGAACCAATCTGGAAGAACAGTCCACCTAGGAGTCGTTACAGGACTTCTCTATTATAATATGAGTCTCGTATTCTCAGCTTCTATGTATTTTAAGATTAAGCATCATGTTGTATATAGCAACTCAGTGGTAGGACAGCCGTGTAGCTAAAGTCCAATCTAATACCTTACTGAGAGAGTCTTGTCTTCATTTATGATTCAGGGACTTGTCCGCTACATAGATCAGTGCTAGTGCCTAGAGAGAGAGGCTGGCAGGTTTCAATACACTTTTTCCTAGACTGCTAGATGTTCTATCGTAAAATCTCCCTCACCGTGCTCTCCAACTTCCCATCTTCCTGTTGTACAGCACGTTACATGGACTGCCGAAAAGATGATAGAGCAGGTTGTACGAGTTACAGTCCCTATCATCAGGTATACGTTTCCAGGTTGTTAGGGGCTATTCGCATTTGACAATGCGTCTAGCCAACGCCTTTTCAGGGAATGCATTACTTGTGTTAAATAAGAATCTTTGGACCCGACGGCAAATAGTCCATCTTGAGAGATGGTTTTGACTTTATCCATGGGTGCGGCAGTCGATGGTTTTCCCAGAATCGCATCCCGATCCAAAACTTTGTGGGTAGCCAAAAGGACCAAGCAAATCCTCATATGTAGAACGTTTGGGGTGTGAAAATTCGGTCCTCTGCTTAAATGCAAAGGGGAAGATGGGTGCTCGCAGCAAGGTAACTGCCGCGCGACGACAATCCTAGCGACTCAACTGGATTTCCAATAGCAGAAAGGTCAGCTTCAGGAATCGATTGAAGCCCGTGGGTATGAGGTAATATTCCCCATTACGAGCATAATTTGATTGAGCGAGTATGGTGTCACTCAAAGCATTATTGTCGTGAGAACTGCGAGTACAGCATCATTAGTCTGCGCAGGGCAGTTCCGGAATCATTTGCCCAGATTCCTACAGCAACATTCCTTCCGTTCCACCAACACTATCAAGCTGTCATGGGTTCTTACATGGAAGGCCATAAGTATGGTACGAAAGAGTTCACAGATAGTATATAGAGGTCACCGGAGGATTAGTGATATGAAGCAACCCCTCATTTGGGATATTTTGGTAATTTACTGAAACATGACCTGTGTTACATCTGTAATTTATGGAAACATGAGAAATCGGTGGACGTTCTCAAGGGTCCAACTCTGTAATGCACGAAGCTATATAATGGACTAGGCCGTAATGTTGAGTATATACTCAACATTTCTATAACCTTTTGGTCGAGTGGTGTAGCCCGTATAAAGGCCTAGCGGGTGCGCATTACAAACTCTGACCCGCCATCAACCCACCTGGACACTTAGACTTACAAAAAGCGGCCTATTTCCAAATAGTATATCGTTTAAATAATAAGAAAATACCTCTATGTACAGGATATCAAATGTTCAATATGTGTAAAGGGGTGATACCCCAATATTTGATCTCGGACCTATAGGTCCTCAATATCGATCCACATTATATGTCACGTGATGTACTATTCCCTAGACTGTGACTTTCCTTTCTTCTTCAACAATTTCTTGTATCTTAGCCTACGATAGGTCAATAAAAGGTTTAACCCTTCACATTGTGGTTATGTGTAACGACCCCTAGGGGTAGGGTAGACTGTCACCTTGTTATCCCCACACTTCCATATTAGGATATGTATTCCTACTGGCTCAGATAGCCATGCACGCACACAGCCACCGCTATCTGTATCTGCCTCCTTTTATGTAGCCGAGCTGCCCCTTCATGGTTCTAAGGGGGGTCAGCAGTTAATCTGATTTTACTCTCCATTCTAGTATTGGTGCCTTAGGCACGCTTTCCCGATCCTATTTCCTTTACACTACGTAAGGCAGCGGGTGCTGACTTTACCACTACACTACAACGATTGTGAAGAGCCAGACCTAGACTGAATGCAAAAGGGTGGATTGCCCCAATAGGGCGCTAATACATTAGAATACTAAGTACAAGAGAGACAAAGGAAAGAGAAAAGGCTTCACCCCATGGTGGTGAAGATCTAAAGAACACAGCGGAGTGCCTAACTAGATGTAGAAGGCGGTGTCAGTTGGCAGAATGTGACCCGACCCAACGATGACTTGGTAGGTCATCCAGTCAGCGTGGATGGCTGGCTGGTTGAAGTTGGGTTGGTTGATCTGCTCCCGGTTCAAAGCTTCTCCTGCTTTTTGTTGTTGTTATATTATTATTTAACGTCTTTAAGTGGCCGAAAGGCTACATAGGATGGAAAGCTCTATCATACGAAATAAATCTGAGAGAAAAATGATGAAAAGCAGGATACAAATGATAAAAAATTATACAATGCGTTAACTGGGAGTCGAACCCAGAGCACTTGCTTGGAACTGGAAGGATTATTAATATACGGTACTATAGAAATTAACTGTGGGGGAACTAACGGCAAATATGTTACCGCTACACCATTAACGCGTTCCGACTTGAAAATTTTGAAATAAAATGAAATAAGTAAAGAAGCGAAATAAGAAAAAAAAGGTACATTACTTTAATAGTAATTCCGTCCTATGTAGCCTTTCGGCCACTTAAAGGTTAAATAATACAACAACAACAACAACAACAACAACAACAACAACAAAAAAGGTACATTACAACCACATCTCAGAACCCCCTATGCACTAGCGCCCAAACTTCTCCCCTTATTTGTATTCATCATGGCGGCTGCTACGACTAGAGCCAAGAAAAAGAATAAAAGGAAGGCCGAGGTCTCGGCACGCGCTG